>JBBPNR010000540.1:0-21736 GCA_038091015.1 Boletus vermiculosoides
CCGGGCTGCAGAATCACTATGCAGCACTCGGAACAAGGCCGGACATCGTGTACGCCATCTCACAAGTCTCACGTTTTTCGTCCAATCACAGTCAAGCACATCAGGGTGTGGTAAAACACATCTACTGTTACTTATCAGGCACGAAAGCCCTACAGCTAACATACGGAGGGGGAGAAAAATCTCTCATGGGGTATACAGACACAGACAGCAGCGTAATTGAGGATCACTGTGCCGTATCGGGCTATGCCTTTTTGATTGACAGAGAGGCCATTTTGTGGAGCTCAAAGCGACAAGAGATTGTCTCCTTATCCACCACCAAAAGTGAGTATGTTGGTGTGACACATGCTGCCAAGGAAGCACTCTGGCTCTGGTCCCTTATAGCCGAAATGTTCATTACTGTCACAAATCCCACCACCATTTTCTCGGACAACCAATCAGCCATTGTGCTTGCCAAGGATCACCAATACCACGTGCACACTAAGCACATTGATGTGCGTTTTCACTTCATCCCATGGATTATTGATGATGGCAAGATCCAACTCATATTCTATCTGACCGGTGAAATGGTGGCCGACGCGTTCACAAAAGCACTCCCCTTGCTGAAAGTCAAGCATTTCGCAGCTGAACTCAGACTGTGCACAGCTTGAGGGGGAGTGTCAGAACAGGCAAGCATGCACACAGCCACTTGTTGGACCGTGCCCCTACAATCTATGAACCATATATGTACGCTCTACATTCTCTGTTCCTATGCTATGATGTTTATAGTGTACTCACTTGTTCTCTTTTGTTCTCGACCCTTAGTAATGTAGTCTAACCATTTACATTTGAATACTTAAAGCCAAACATATATAGTCTCTAGCTTGACAGCGCTCCCCTCAGTCCATTGCCCACATGTGACTGAGGTGAGCTCTCAATACTGTAGTTCCTCTAATCATGCTCACTCTGTACTTAGTTACTTTATCAGGTGAATATACAAATAGTCCATTGCCCACATGCGACTGAGTTACTTTATCAATCCAATTGGGTATTCCATCGGGAATGACCTGTAACTATGTTCCAGAAGTCAAATTGACAAAGAACATATCTTATCTCTAGTGACCATTGATAAAAGTTCAACAAGTCAACTAGGAGTAAGTCATACCTCCAGTAGTTCATGTGAGATGCTCATGATAAGTCTTAGTCTCTAGTAAATGATCTTCTGGAGTCAAATAGTCAGCAGTGCTTGTAGCAGTGCTAAAGAGTCAATGAGAATAGAAGATGATAAAGTGGTTAAAGTCTTGTGATCCAAAAATCCTAAGGTTCTCCTATCTTGGTAATTTGCTCGTAAGAAGTCTTATATGCTTCTAGAAGTCATCTAGTAAGTCTTAGTCTGCTTCTTTGGCAAAAGTCCTGTGCTATGATATGAGAGGACATGTTTTCTTCTATAACCATGGTATGTGGGAACAAGCTTGTTTGCAGTATGCAAGAGCATTCAAGAAGATAAACCTACTTCAATCATATCCAAGGCAAGTTCCTGTAAAGTTCAAAATGGGCAATAAAGAGCAAATGCTCTTCTCGACAATAGTTGGAAAGAAATCAACATATAGAAAGCAAAGCTCTCAAGATCTATAAAGATAATCGGAAAAGAACATTGATTAGAAGTGTCAGATATCAAGTCTAACATGTTCCTCCAAAGAAATAATATTCCTTGAGGTTGGTAAGAATTCATAGTATGGAAATCAAACCAAACAGCCCATTGGAACTTACAAAGAACAAAACAGGAAAAAGAACCAAGATCTGGTCATATCACCTATAAAACTCCAAAAATCAATGTTTCTTGTCCAAGACAAAGAAACATGCCTAATCACTCTGCTCATAAAAAGTGATGAAATAAGGCACCTAGTTCCTAAAAGGTCTACATTGAAATCCTTTCAACTTAGTTCCTAAAGTCATCATCCATTTCTGGTTTGAATATCTGAACTGTGAGTTATGTCTCAGAAGAATCTCTAATAAAATTGGTAATCCATGACTATGGAAGATGAATAGATCCAGAAAGGAATAGGATGAAGATTTGTAACCCAAATTACAGGTATGGGTCTTGATCCAAAGATTGGTAGGAATCTAAAGTTGATAAGGAAGTAAGCCCAGTACTCTGAAGCCATAATGAAATCATTTCGGAAGGAATATGGGTGATGAACAGATCGCTTTGAAATAAAGTTGTGTGTATGCTTTCACATATCAGCACAATCTTTGTCATGTATTGAAAAGGAGGAAGATGATCGTTCAGCAACATCCCAAACAGTATTCTGTAGATCCAATTGACGATATCATCTTTGTATTATTTGAGTTGTGGAACTGACTTGAAGGATAGATCTCTCAATCTGTATAGACTGAGATGTGGAAGGTACTGGCAGTGGTGCTGGAGCACCAGGGATCGCAAGTAAAGCTTCTGTAGAGCTAGAAGCCTCTATGCAGATAGATCTTGAGTAGATATCAGACTCTGAGGAATATGAAGATATCCTCATAGTTGAAATAGGAACCGTAAGATGTGATGGAGTTGGTGATTGACCATTCATTGGTAAAGGTCTTGATGGTCTCAGAGGTAACTCCAGATAGGGAATAAGCTTATGCCTTGATGACATAAATCATTGTTTGAAGGGAGAGAATGGCCTTGGTAATTAAACCAGAGAGGTGTAAGCTCATTATCTTTCCTAAATGATGGTGGACCATATTGGGTTGATGGGGAATATGACACTCAAGTTGGAGGGGGAAGAGAACTAGCATTTGAAAGTTTCCACATTCCAAGTCCAATAGGAGTAGGAAGTGAGGACAAAGTCCTCGGTGGATCAGTGTTAAAGCTGGGACTAGAGGTAGTGGGTGGTCCACTTGCCTCTGACTGAAGTGGTGATGGTGGTTCCACAACAGTCCAACCACTTCTTCATCTTAGAGGAGTAGCACATGTACATTCCATTGGATGCTGTACCGTGGATCTCAACTGACTAGAGGAAATGCATACCTTGGGTGGATGTTGGGTGGTACAATCAAATGATCATCTTGATTGATTCATCTGATGAGAATGATCAGAGTCTCATAAGACCTCTGGATTGGTGGTAAGACTCAAATCCAGGTCCCAACTAGAAATTCCATCCTGGTAGGAGGAAATAGTACATACATACTGTCAGTGAGAGTGTCCAAGCAAGAAGGATAAACTGCAATAAAAGTATCATAATAAAGTTATCAGCACAATTGTTAGTATGATTAACTTGAGAGCAGTGATGATCCATATAGGGACCAAGAAAGCTACAAAACCTCCCAGCATAATCTAGTGCTTGTCAAAGACAGAGCTGGACCAGGCTTATAGTAACACTATTAAGGTTATGCAAAACAGTGATACCTCCCAGTAACTCAGTTTAGAGTACCAGGGCTCATAACCTATTAGAACTATCTGCATCCTCACAGAGGAATATGTGTGGTGACAGCAGTATGGAGAATGATGGTCAAGTGGGAGCTACTCACAGACCTGTGAAAAAGGTGGTAGCGGCAAGAAGTGGCAAGTGACAACTGTTAGTCTCTACTTCAATAGAGTAGGACAGAGAGCAGTGTCAGAGTAAAGGTTGAGAAGCAAGTATGATGAGGATGATAGTTCCTTTAAGGGAACAAGGGCCATAGTTGATGTGGACTAGCACAGAGTCCCAGAATAAAGGATAAAGATAAGTGCTATTAGCACCTTTGTATAAGGTACAAGTTTCTGTGTCTATACACTTCCTTAGTAGATAGTAGGGCATCCAGCCTGGTATAAGTACTCTAAGGTATAAGGTTAAAGAGGAGTTTGAATGTATATGAACAACTCCTTATGGTAAAGCCCTAAGACCCATAGATAAGAGGTCTTATTGCTATAGGTTAGACCACATGGTAAAGGCTAGAATATCATGTCATAGATAAGGGTAGAATCCTGTAGAATATCAGAGATGTCTTTTATCACCTGGTATGACCTGGAATACCCTGAGACCTGGGTAGAGGGCATGATGTCATGGTCTAGACATCAGGGTGAAGGATATGATGCAATATCTGTCACAGGATGTGATGATCTAGAACTGTATGACTCATAGGTCATGTCCTGTTAGGACTGGAATGGTCTATGTGCTCTGTAAGACCTGAAAGGGTGTAGAGCTGGTCTAAGTCTAGATCAGAGTCTAGTACTTAGCCCTAGCCAAACACTGTATCTGGTAGAAATCCAGATTGGTCTGTCAACCATTAGTGAATATGAATAGCATACTGAATTAGAATACTATGGACATAGAATATGAAAATATGAAATATAATACCATGGTTCCGACACAATGTTGCCTGATTGTTATTCCCTTGCATCCTCATCTTGTCTGCTGATTATGAAGAACAGTAAGTCTATTTTTTATAACACTTTGTTGATACTGGCATCATGAGTGACTATACAGGTGTGTAATGGCACTCATTTGTGGTGTCATGTTGAAGTTTTTGTGTCCCATTTGTTTTGTTTCCTGTGAGCAGCTATCAAAAATGGCACTGTCAGGACAGTATGAGCAACACATGAGCAGCATGGTTGTACAAATACTCCAGACTGCACAGGAACAACAATGCACTGATGAGAAAGAGGTAATTTTGATGAGTTATGGGCTATGAGATATTGATATGAGTAATTTTTGAATCTATTTATTCTTATTTTGCTGAAGTGAGGTTACATTATAAAACTCATTCAGTACTGTGACACATATGGATGTGTTCCAGGCACCTTGTTTCAACGGGGTTCATGCTGACCATGAAGGGATGTTTGGTAACCATCTGTGGGTTGAGTTCAAGATCATTGTGAGTGATATGGGCTGTGCTGCCAGGGTTGAGGTTGAACAGAGGTAAGGTGCATCTTGTTATCAAGGTTGTCCAAGGTGACTGAATATGTGTATAGCTTTGTGGCTATGCCTACTTGGTGTGGATTAAATCACTTTGATCAAGTCCTTGACTTGAAATTCAATGATGGAACAAAGCATGAAGACATTTCAAAGGTATTATGCTGTTTACTTATCCCACATTTTTCAGGTACTGACTGACCATTCATGACTTACAGCTTGTCATTCTTGCCAGTCATGGTGTCCTTACAAACAAGCAAAACAAGATTGGTTACCTTTTCCTCCATTGTATCTGTGCCTATCTTGAGTTTGACATGTACATTGCACTCAAGATCCAAACCACAGAGACAATTGCTGCTGGATGCAATGCATTGTCAACACTGTCCATGTTAATGAATGTCTGTCCATTTTTATTATGTAGCAATGAAATATGCTAATATTCTGAATTCTCACTAGAATTACACTAAAAAAACCAAGGATACATTACTAAAGAACTGGGACTTCCTGAAAAACCACACATGCATCCATGTCTTTAATGACATTCTGGCAAAAGGAGCCACATGTGCTTTTAACACAAAACCAAATGAGAAGTTGCATGGGCCTCTCAAGGAGAGCTACCAAAGGCAGACAAACTTCAAGAATATTGCCACGCAGGTTCATATCTGTGCATCCCTTAATGTAAACACTAGTACTGACATGCTCATCTCCACAGATTCTTCATATTGATCATGCTCAGCTTGCATCTCAATGGATATGATGCAAGATTGAAGACCATGACAAATATATGAAAGCAACAACAGTCTGGGATGCAGATGAGGATGGCGATGATGAACTAGATGAATACTTCCATGTGAGAGTTGGATCATGCCAGAAACCATGAACATTTGAAAGTGTTGAGCTCGAACATGGCACTGATCATGCATTCAACCATTTTCAAATCAAGCTCAACAACTTCCTCAACTTCTTCATTATTAGTAGGGTTCTTCTTGATGGAAATAAGATCACCTTGAATGCTAGGGATGAGGTCAGTCACACTAATCACCTTATATCTGTGCCAAAAGTAAATTAAATCAATGCAGCTGGCAGAGTACTGCTATATCAAAGTGAACTATGAATCCATGGTTGATTGGTGTCAGCACATGGACTACTTGTGATGCAGTCCAAGCTTTCATGGAGTTCCCTGATATGATAGTGTCATCATCAAGACACAGAATGGACATATTTTCAGATGGCTCATCTCCATCTTCAAGTGTCAAGCCACAACCAGGAATATCATCCTTGCCTTGGTACAGCCCTATGATGCTCCAGTGGGGGCACACACATGCAAAGACAAGCACCTCAACTTAGTTTGAGTGTGGGCATGACCATGCTGTCATCCAAATTTTTTTCTGTTGAATCCATCGTCCATGATGCTGTACTCATTGAGGACCATACTCAACCAAGCAATTACCTTGTCATTGATACCATTGATACTGATAAGTTTCTTTGCATACAGAAAATGCATCATGATGCCAGGCATGAGCCCCTTCTGATGCAATGATTGGCTCAGGCCCTACACACCACTCATGCTCAACCTTGCCATGAACTGTTTCCATTCTGCACAGATGCAATCCTTCATATACTCATACTAAATAGTTTTTTCTTCTCCCCATCTCCTTACTTCCTCTGCACCTAATCCATACCGCTGTGACCTTTCACAAATGTGCACTGAATAGTTTCCTCTCCTCCCCATCTCTTTGTCTCCTTTACATCTACTGCATCCATACACACCATCCACCATTTCCATAGCTTTGTTGAGAACCTGTACCTGTGTCCATCACTCCCCTACACCCACTGATATTGGAACACCATTTCTTCTTTGGCATGACCATCAGGGTCATCATCGCCAGACACTGAGGTGAAGGAGAGAATACCTCCACTGCCTTTGTCATCATGTAACATGGACTGGCAACACTGTTGTTGATTGACATGGTGTGTTCCCCCAAAGACATGGTTTCTCTTAGACTCTAACTCTGAATCCACATCAATCACATTGCAGCATTAGTCAGTGCTTGGAAGAGGATTTTGACAAGAACCATGAAGATACATGGAGCTTGCAAGAGTGGTGGTGGTTCAATGAAGATAATAACCTGATAATGGCACCAAAAGACATTGATGAAACTCTCCCATGGTACATGTAGCTAGCAGTATGGGTGCATCTCCACCTCTCTGCAATGTTGGTTCATCCCTTGGTTTGAAGAGTCTTCACTCGGGAGGTGTGTTATTGTACCTGCTATTTAAAAGGTCTACACATCAGCAGGACTGACAATATTGGCCCAATAGGTTACAGCGGCTCCAGCCTGTCAACCCTGGGACTTAGCTATTTTTTAACCCTGATGAAATCCAAACTATTGCCTGGTGATCATACCATACAAATGTCCACATCTATGAACATATCTATGTTGAACTGGTAGAATTACAACTTTCTCAATATCCATCCTCCAATCCATTGTACCTTAGACTGCTCTTGGTTGCTGAAGAGCTCTCTGGACAGAGCATCAAGATGCTCATTCCTGATTAAGCAGTTCCATTTAGGACTGGTATATCACAGCCACTTATCTGCAGAGACAGATGCACTGTAACAGACACCGCCCATGTTTGCAAACAGCATCTTTTCACACTGTACTGTATATGTCCCTATGCCAGACTCAATGGGTCTGGCCAATAATTATGTTGAGCTTTACCCCTCTAACTGATGGACACAATCAGATGTGTACATGTGCTCTTCCAAAACAGTGAAAGAAGCACTCACTAGTGGCCTCATAGATTCATTCATGTATTGCATGGATGAACATGACAAGGAATGGCTTGACCACAATAACAAAAAGGCTCGCAAAGAGGGAGCTAGCATACAAGATGTGGTCTCCACATCAGATGCTACCACATGTTCTTTCTCCCAGGCCCCAGCTAAGGCAAGGAGCCAGAGCCTGCCCAAGCTGTCACAATCATGGAAAATGAGTTTGTGCTGGCAACAGGGACCTTCAAGAAGATAACCCATGATAAGATTGAATTTCTGCATCATGTATGTTAATCAGCATAAAGCAGATGAACTATGGACTAACTAATGATTTGGCTTCAGGGACTGGAGTCCAGAATGGCCTCCCTTTTTGGACTATCAAGATATTTTTTCATCCCTGCTACCTCCCTTAGTGTTTGCCAGCTTCATTGTACCAAGCTGGATACCACCACCAGCACAATTACTACATTTGACGAAGGTGATCTATCCATACTGGAAAGAACACCAGATTAAAAGGGGGGGCCACCAGATACTTCCAATTCTTAATGTAGGCATCTGCCTATACTTCATCCTATCAGTCTGATATATATCTAGTTCAATGAGGCAGATGTTGTCAATGAATTCTATATATGCTTCCACCATCACAAAATCAAGCTGGTATGAAAGACATGAGCATCACAAGTAACATCTTCAGATAAACTTTTGCATTTACAATCCAAGCTCACACAGTTGTTGGAACTTGCCAAGACACTTTTGACCCACAAAACCCAAAGGGGATGAGGAACTGTTGCATGAGAAGGAGCAGGTTGCAAAGAAGCTGAGAATAGAATCAAGGTATAATAACATATTCCATGCATGTTGGATGTTGATTGACCTCCCCCTTACAGCTGCAACTCTGGTACACCTTCTCTCCAGACTGAAGCCACCATCTGTTCAAGAGAGTGTCTCACTCTCATCAATGCTGCGATTGAATGCAACCTTACACGACACAAAGAAAGGAATCATGGCTATGAAGATATCCTCAAGGTAGGGCTTAGATTGACCTCTTTTGTTTTGCAGAGATTCTGATGAAATGTGTTTCAGAACCCATACCAGCATCTGTCACACCCCTACACCATCCCTCCTTTGGTGTGATCATCAGAGTCATTGTCGCCAGACACCGATGTGGAGAGATGATCTGAACACCTCTGTTATCTTTGTTGTCATATAACATGGTCTGGTAACACTATGGTTAATCAATGTAATGTGTTCTCCTGAAGACATGGTTTTTTACTGACACCAGATCAGCCCCACCACAGGTTTGGTTGGCCCTTGGAAGAGGGTTTTGATGAGAATGATGAAGACCTGTGGAGGTTATGGGAGCAGTGGTGATTTGATGAAGAAGATGACCCACCAGCAGTGCCAGAAGGCATTGATGAACAGGACTGTGTCCTCATTGATGACTTTTTTCCCAAATACCTTTGTCATATGATGACACTATTTACCAAGGCAGACCAACAACACATCAACAATGATGCAACATTGGTGCTCATTTCAACAGAGGGTCATCAGCAATCAGTTCTTCTGTTTAGGACTGGTACACAACAGCTGTTCATCCACAGAGATGTGCAAACCCCACGCGTGTTCCCAAATGGAATTTTGCAACTTGCTACATCACAGGAAATGACTTCAGTGCCACTCTCCACAGTTCCTAGTGGGGTCCCTATTATGATATAGACACACAAAATTTGGACAAACTTTTGCATCACAGTTATTGGAACTTGCCAAGACACTTTTGACCCAGGGTTGTTATGGGCAGGGAGGAGGCAGAGTGGGGATGGGTCAGGGATGGCTACTTGTGGGAAAGGGGCTGGAACCTCTGTTGGTGTGTCACATGTATGGCCATGCCATCAAAAATCAGCCTGTCCATCAACTACCACTTGAAGACATGGTTTTTCACCAACATCACATTAGCCCCACTGCAAGTTCAGTTGGCTCTTGGAAGAGGGTTTGATGAGAATGTCATGGCTATGAAGATATCCTCAAGGTAAAGTTTGATCAACCTCCTTTTTGCAGACATTCTGATGAAATGTATTTCAGAACCTGTACTAGTGTCCATTACTCCCCTACATCTGCCAATATTGGAAAGCCATCCCTCCCTTGGTGCAACTATCAAGGCCATTGTCACTGGATATGAAAGCAGAGGAGTGAAGGTTTGAATACCTCTACTATCTTCATCATTGTGTAATGTAGTCCAGCTTACTCTCTACCCTGGACACATCTCTCCATACCACATGGCAATGGCAACTCCATGTAAGTCATTGAAAACTCATCTATGTTGTTGGAGAAATTCTCATCCTTGATGACTACTTCCAGTCATCAGAGCCTGTCATCACTTGACATGAGACTCACCCTGGACCTCTTCAGGAATACCAAGTATTGCATGTGTGTGATTAGCAAGATGCAAGGCATCTTAGCCATATCTTGTTTAATGTGACATTCTCTGGGAGTGGTAATAAATCATTAACCTTGGTCCAATCACAAACCATTTTCTGCACAATTATTATTACTATATTAACATGACAAAGCAGCCCCCATGGGCCAAACACCACCCCTTGCTGTGTTGTCAACAACCTGGCAATATTCTGGGCCCTTGAGGCAATATTATAGATTGCTATATGCACCCATGATGGGTGGCACAAATCAGGAGAGAAGAGAGCTATCATAATAAGAAGCTAAGAGAACCTTTTATACTATCATGCCCTACTCACCATGGCTTATTACATGTCATCTGCATTATTCTAGATTCAGTCACCAAATTTCCTTAGATGAGCATAATGTGCTGACAATGATTTAGATCACTGTCCATACAAATCCCTGGTCCCAACAAGGATGGTGTGTGTTTTTCAAGGTACAGATGCAAGCTGGCTTTGACATTTCCAGGGTCTATTCAGAACAATCTGGGATACACAGCATCACAAGCTCTTGCTGCTCACTTTGAAACAGCTTAAAAACTTGATGGTGAGTCTTCATTCAAATAAGCTGTGTTTCACACTCATCCCTACTTGACTCACCCTTAGACAACTCTTGCTCTTTCAAGTCAGTCAACATTCCTCCCTCTTCTTAACATGTCCATTTCCAATACACTTGCTTCAGGTCTTGTTGGTTCAGATAATGGTAGTGACCTGCTCATGCCCAGACACATGAGGCCTTGTGTTGCAAAGAAAGATCTAGAAGAGGTAAGGTATCAGTTGTTGAATTTGGCACTTGATGGCTCTAACAGTTCCCTCCTTCCAGATCTTGAGGCAAACACAGCTTCAACTAGATGCTATGAAAGAAAAACATTGTACTTTGGAAGAGCAAAATCACATTCTTGAAGCTAACAAGTGGCAAAAATCTGCCAAAGCTGCTGTCTTCAATACATTGAGTGCCTTTGACAACAAGATCCAGGTCCTGGAGAAGAAGTTTGAAGTCTTGTTTGAGATGTTTCCCCCCTCCAGTGACATCTTCTCTTGTCCATTAACAGCAGTATCAATCACATCACCCACACTCATAGATATTGCTGGTGCTGTCCACTATGCATCCACACAAGCAAAGGAAGCTCAATTGTTGCTGAGCTAGACTTAATGCTGCCAGAGCATCTGTGAAGCCTCTGAAACTCAAATCATTTTTTGCAGGTCATAAGTATATTTCTCATTTACTCATTTTAAGCTACCAACTGACTTACATAATTCTACTTCAGTTTGAACAAGCTCTTGGACTTGGTCAATCCAATAAGCTTCATAAGCTTCATAGAGCTGCAAGCAATATCTTCCAACTTCTGACTGGCCACTTCAGTTCTGATGCTGCCACCTGCTGTCTTGAGTTCCCCAAGATTCATGAATTGCTTGGCATTGAACAGCAGAATCCCAAATATCCTACATTCCCCCCACTTCTCTTTGTGAATAAGCAAGTTGATATGCATATGCCATTCTCTAACTGGCAACTACTTGCATCAGTATGTTCCTCTTTGACTTACAGCCTATCTCAATCAGATCCTTCACATTGTTCTTTGGGGCCAAACTGCCCTCATGCATACTGCCACATGCCATCCAGGGAAAAGTCAAATGGATCACATTGGAATGTGAATGCTTGCACCCCTGGATACCTTGCATGGGCAGCAATTATGGTACATTGAACATGTTCCTTGTATTATATATGTCTACTAACAACATGGTATATTAGGCTATCTTCATTGTCTCATCAGATGCAGAGTTTCCCAAGCATGGTGTTGGTGCAACATCTCAAATTCTTTATCACAGCCTATTCTGTGAGTACAAGTATATGTTTACCACACACTGAGACACCAAGAATCTCTGTGAGGTGGTCAAAAAAGTCAATGATCAGGTATTTGGGCATACATCCAATAAACCAGGAGCAAGATTGATTATGATGAACCAGGAGGATCTGATGGCTGAGATTGATGCCACTATGGCTGCGATGGAGATGGCACCTTCAGATCTAGAGCCACTTAGTGAGCCTAATGAGGATCATGATTCAGAATCCCAGGCTGCTCCCACTGGTCCCACCATTGCCACTGCCACCACCACAGGTCCTATTGATATCATTGCCACTGCTGCCATTGACCTACCTGTGCCAGCCCCTGACTCAATTGATGAGCCTCCTATTGAATCCCAGTAGTCACTGAGTGCAGGCTGTGGTCAAGGTAGGGGTAAGGGCAGAGGTTGAGCAGCTTGCCAGAGTGGCAAGTAGTAGGTAGTTGAGATGATTCAGAATTTGCTGTTAGTATAGCTATAATGTCATGCAGTTGAATTGTTTGAAGTTTGAATTTTACTAAGTCCATAACTACTCATTATAAGGAAGTATAGCTCTAGTATAGTGTAGGTCTCATGGTCTAATGGTTAACTATGCTTGAGATAAGTCTGATTAGTTAATACAATCAACTAATAGCTAATGAGGTCACAAGTTCAAATCCCACTGCAGCACAATTAAAATGGCATTAAAATGGTTCCCAATATGGGGATTAGTCACATGGTTGTGATCCAATAGCAATACAACTAAAATAGGATTGAGATGGCCCCTAATATAGGGATTAGTAATATGTCGTGTTCCAATAGCAGACAGCCATTGAAATAACTTTTTTTTAATGTGACCTCTCTCCTTTATCTCAATATTATTCAATCTTATCTCACTCCTACAATACTAATTGCAATAATCTTGTAATAGTCTTGCTCTGGACTTGCCAAGGGCCATTGCAACCAGTGACAATCTAGGCACAGTCTGCATATAGGCATTGCAATGACCATTGCATTAGTAATGTCATTAGCATTGCAATATCTTACAATATATTAAAGTATATTTTGCTTATTTCTGACATAGTGGTCTTGTTTTTCATGCATGGTCACCTTTGATCAACTCTTCTACTGTCATGCTTGTATTTCACACCTCAGGAATGCTCCTGTTCTATATCTTTACTATATACTTCATATCAAAAGTCTGGTGTTCTTATTCAGGACTTATCCTTCAATTACCATGACTTATTTTTTATTATCACTATTCATTTTGCTTTTGGTGCTAGACCACTCTACACTGTTCTAGACAGACTATTATGTCATATGTTCTAGACTCTCATGTCATACCCTTATCACCAGGGTTCAGGGTTTCCTTATCTATGGCATCACCTATATAGCTTCCACCAATAGTCTTTTGCCCTCTTATCTTCAGATCATAGGGCATGACCATATAGGAGTTCAAACTCCACTTTAACCTTACTGTAGAACAGTATAAGTACAGGAGGGCCTTTTGTCCCTCAATCTACAGTGTTCTCAACTTGTCTTTCAGTTGAACCTCCTCTGAGTAAAGTTCCCTCTGTCTAGGCCTATAAGCCTCTTCATCTACTCAGACTTCAAAATCTCCTTGTTGCTCCCCCTCTCCTGTTCAGTTGAGTGAGTAGCTCCCATGTAACTCTCCACTTCTGCTGTTTCTCTCTGCTGTTGGGACCTCCAAGTTCCAATACTTCACACCCAACTGTTCTGATTCCTCTGATATGGTCCTGATTGACTGACTTTTCTTAGCTTGTGATTTGAGCTTGCCTTATTAACACAGTAGGCTAATGGGCTTGACAGGTCATTTGGAGCACTGTGTGGGTGATCTGGACAATCCAGGTATGTTATCCATGGTGTACTTATGTTGTTTTTGCTGACTTGGCTCATTTCTAGCTAGCAGCTGTATTAATCATTGCATTATTCATTTCACCTCATCTCTATTATGGTTGTTGTTGTAATTAGATTATTTAGACTATAGTGAGGATGGATTAGATGATCACATACTTAATTGTTCAAATTCTCATTACTACACCTCGGTCCAGTGCTTACTACTTGAGACTGAGGTGAGATATTATTATACTCTTTTTATTTAGTTTGGACACTTACATTCTTTCCAGTATCTAACTCTGTTACTCATTAGGTTAGTTCCTAATACTAGTCCAGTACTTACTACTCAAGACTGAGTATCTAACTCTATCACACATTAGTTCACATATTAGTTTAAAAGGTTATGAGCCCTGAGCTTGTTTGATCCTCAAACAAACATTCTCTAACTTACAGTGGTATCAAACAATTCTTCTGCCTCCACAGTTATTCCATCCTCAACTTCCACCTCCAGCAAATCCACTCAACCATCCAGTCAGCTATATGACATCCTATCCCTCAAAAATGACAGAATGAACTTTCAAATGTGAAAGTGTTGTATTGATATGGTTCCAGATGTTTGAGGACTAGCTGGGATTGTAGATGGCACTGAAACCAAGCCCACTGACACTAACCCAGTATAGTGTTGCTGTGACTTTGGCTTGCTGCCAGCTGTTGCAATAGCTGAGATGCACTTCAGTTGCCAAATAGCTGAGCTATGACTGACAGCCACCACAGCTTCAACTATGCTGGCTTGAGCTGCCTCAGCTGGCTGATAGTCAGCTCAATATACAAAATAAAATAAAATAAATAATGTCAATGCAGCAGCATGACTCCATGGATATGGACAGAAAACATGCTTTGATTGAAAAATGAATCACAAATGAGTAGTACTACTAAGTAGAAAGCACAAATCAGTATATGTATGTATTTCCAGTACCTCTGCAAGTTCATCACACTCCTCATCACCAATGAAGTACATAATGTTGTTTAGTGCTTCATGTAGACCTGCAGATTCAGCAGCAACATTTGCCTTGACAATCATGGCAAGTATATCATTGTTGCTGACATCAATCAACATTTCCGCTTGTGAGATAACCCAACCTTTTGTGACATTCAGTCATTCTTTCTTGAAAAAGAACTTGAGCATTTGTAGTAATTCCATCAAGATCAGACTGATTTGATTGTGGTGTTTCATTATCATTTCTGCAGAGGATAAGAGAATGTGTTCACATGGGACAGCTAATGCTTGGATTGGTAAGTAATCCATTGTGATACAATAAATGATTGGGTATGTCAATTGGGACACCTGATACAGACAACATAAGCTTCAAAATTTCAGCAAGATACACTACTCACTGCCCAAAAAAATGAGAGTGGATTCATATCTTCAGGAGAGCAAGGTGATGTCATGTAGGATGCAAGCTCTTGTTCAGCTGTCTGAATGCTGGATGCTGGATATTGTGCATGCATGGTTGGTAGGTGGTATCATGACACAAGTTTGGTAGGAGCAATAGTTGGATGATTGGAATGTTGCAAGGCTTGAAGCTGTTGAGGTTGATTCAGCTGGGAATGTGCTTTAGCATTGGTCTTTGTCCTGATGTTCATCATCTGGGATCAAACATTAGCCTTCATCCTTGGTTTCAGACATATGTATGTACACATTACACATACCAATTGTAACACAACCTTCTTCATTTCCTGAACATCTGATTCCACCCAATTTGACCTGATCCTAGTGAAGCAAATAGTTGGATCAACAACTATTCAATCATGTTATTATGTGTGAGCTGTGGTGAACATAAGAGATACTTACACATGGCAATTGCATGTGTATTTGTCTCTCCCATATGATGGTAATACTTTCTTGCATACCAAAGACCAAGGATCAATATATGGGGCAAAGTGAGGTTCATTCACAGAGAGCTGCTCCCACTGAACTATGAAGGTTTCAAATGATGGTATTGTGTGCAAGTGTCATATCCTGAAAATCCTCTAAGTCCAACTCCAACACTATATGCAACTCCAGTACATTCTTACCACAGACACACTTCCTGATCTCTGGACTTGTTACTATATTCATATATATCCATCTCCATTCCATTCCACTTCACTCCATTTCCCCTTGTTCCCTATTTGCACTAGTTCCACTTTTTACTTACCTCTGAACCTATGTCTTACTTAGGAGCACAGCTCTGGCAATACTTATACTCAAAACACTTACATATGAACTCCACTACTAATGCTATGCTTCTCCATACTACATATATATACCTCTGAGATACTCCTATACTTCTTGGTTCAAATATTATAGTTATTCTATCTCCTGACCTCCAAACTGAGTTTTGACAACTCCTCTCTAAACTTCCACTCAACTTGACATCTTGACATCTTAAGTCTTGCCACCTCTAACCCTCCAGAATCTGGGACCAAGGCTTGTGTAAGAGCACACCACATGTAGTAAAGCCAATGTCCTATCTCCTAGTCAACTCTGGCATTCCAAAGTTGCTATTAGAGCATAACTCTAACAGTATATTTGAACTCCCACTTGCACATGTCCCTAACAATGGCTATGTGTACCACCAGATCCCACACCCATGCCTTAGGCATGAATTGCCCCCCATCTCCTCAATATAATCCACTAAGCTTTTTTTGGAAGCAATTGACAAGGCCCAGAACTCATAGGCCAATTCCAGAGCTTCTCTGCTCAATACACTCTGGGCTCCATCTCCCAAGGACATGCTCACTCAGAGTCTCCTACTCTGGGAGTACACATTGAAGAAGTCAACAAAGAAGAAGAAACCAAGTATTTTTCTCATACTAGTCAGCACACCAATCACAAAGCATCCACCTTCCACACCCCCAATAATAATGATGCTTCAGATGACCCCAACTTCCCAGGAGATGATCCTAATGATGACCCTGATTTCCCTGGAGACAATGAGAACCCCCTGATGACTCCAATGATGAGCACATCCTGCAAAGCATCCTCACCCTACTTACAAATGCCATTAATGGCTTTGCTCACTCCACTTGTCACCCTGCCTCTAACTCTACCTCCCATGCCAAAGTCTGAGAACCAGACCAGTTTGATAAAACAGATCTCCACAAACTCTGGGTTTTCCTGGTACAATTTGAATTGAACTTCCAAGACTGTCCTAAGATTTTTAGCACCAACCATGCCAAAGTTACTTTTGCACAGTTGTATCTGAAGAGTATGGCTCTGGAGTGGTTCAGACTGGATCTCCTCCAGATGGAAGATTTGACTCAGCTTTCCCTCTAGATGGATAGCTACAAGGAGTTTGTTCTGGAACTCCAAGTGAACTTTGGTTTGCATGACCCCATCAGAGATGTGGAGCACCAGCTCAATCACCTGTCCATAAAAGATGGTCAACACATCAATAAGTATGTGGTTGAGTTTAACAGAATTGCTTTGCAAGTCTGAGGTTATGAAGAAGGTGTTCTCCAACACCACTTCTACAATGATCTGCCAGTCTGCATTAAGGATGAGATCTCTTATATTGGAAAGCCTCCCATGCTCTCTGAACTCTGCCATCTCACTCAGGTGATCAATATGTGCTACTGGGAGTGCAAGTCCAAGATCAATTGCCAGATGAAGACATCTACCAATCAGCCCTCTACATTTAAGATTGTCTGCCCCCACCTCCACCTTCACCTTCTCTTGTTCCTTTGTCCCCTCCAGAAATTCCAAGGAGTTTAAAGACTCCAAAAGCAAAGGTGCCACAACCTCTCTGAAACCAGACTTGTCATCCAAGTTAGGAAAAGACAGCAAGCTCACATCAGAAGAGTGAAAGTGTCACTTTAACAACAAGCTTTGCATATTCTGTGATCTCACCAGCCATATGGCTAAAGACTGCCCCAAGTCCACTTCTAGGGCAGCTAAAGGTTGCATGGCCATGACTACAAATCCAGAAGCCAAACTGGAGGTCTCCACCTTGGAGACAAAATAAGCAGCAACCTCTGTAACTCCACATGGCCTGGAGGTTGTGTTGAACCCACCTGTGCACCTAAGAAGATATGTCTCAATGTGCCCACTCTTTCTGATTCCAAATCACTTATGCCCTCCATCTCTCTTGTATCTTATCCAATCACTCCTTTTCCCATGCTTGTAGACTCCAGCTCCTCCAATTGTTTCATTAATACTTCTTTTGTCAATAAACATGCACTTTGCACCTATCTCATGCCCCTGCTCCAACTCCAACTCTTCAATGGAACATCCAACAGCACCATAACCTGAGCCATCAATCTCTTCATTCATTTTGCAACTGGTAATATCACTCTGATGATATTTTATGTCACTTCATTGAATTCTACATGTTCTCTTGTTCTGGAATACAGCTGGCTCACCCACCACAATCTGTTGATTGACTGGATTTTAAGTAATATATTATTCCAATCACCTGAGCAAGGTTTGCCAGCAACTCTGAGCTCTCCTCCATAGCCTTTAGAATCCCCTCCTTTGGCTGAACCTACTTCCTGGTTTACCATGTTTCTTTAATTGCAAGGCTTTGCCCATCACATTCATTAGTGCCCCTGCCTTTGCACTGGCTTGTTGCCTTGAGGACTCCATATAATTTAGCCTGCAACTCTGTTCCCAGGAAAGTGATTTCTGCTCTGCTGCTATTGCTCCTCTAGAGCAGTCTGACCTCTCTGGAGTTCCTCCAGAGTACCATGACTTCACTGATGTCTTCAGCAAGTATAGAGCTTCCAAGCTCACTCCACATCATGAATACAACCTAAAAATTGACCTGAAGAAAAGAGCATTTCCTCCACTGGGAACAACATATTTCCTTTTCCCTTTTGAACTTGGCTCCCTTCATACATTCCTCAATGAGCACCTAGCAATTGGGTTCATTCATTTCTCCTCCTCTGCTCATGCTGCTCTGGTCCTCTTTGTCCACAAGAAGAATGGTTTTCTCTGACTTTACATTGACTTTTGAGGACTCAACAAGATCATGAAGAAAGATCACCACCCTTTTTCTCATATCTCTGGCCTTCTAGACACTTCAAGCTATGCCAAGATCTACACCAAAAGTGACCTCTGGCACATGTACCATCTTGTCCACATTGCTGAGGGAGATGAATGGAAGACATCCTTCCAGACATGCTATGGCTTGTATGAGTAGTGTTGCCATGGTCACAGTTTGCCAGTGGTCCAAGACCAAAACTGGTATGTAATAGTCTGCAGTGCCACAGACCACCTGAGACCAGACCATGCTATTGGAAAAACCCAGTGGCCCAAACCATCAGAAATCACTGGTTCCAGTTTTCAAACTGGTTTTCATTCAATGAATCTGCACAATATGAATGGAAGGCAACTTGCCAACTTGCCAATTGGTAACATCTGGCCATCTCAGCCTCACCATCTTATGCAATGTGAGGCCCCAGAGCTGCCTTTTCAAGCCTTGAATCAGGGCAATATTTGCAATTGTGGGTGGATCTTTTCTCCAACTACTATAACAGTGGTGATCACTGACCTGATGGTATATTTCCATTCACCCTGTCAATATCTAATATTTACCCCTTGACAACCTTTCCCATTCACAGCCTGCTTTCCTTGAAACTATTCATTCATGCACAATTTCATCCATTGTGACATCAAGCCAAACTATATTATCATTGAGGGCACTGCACAAAATGATGTGCTTTACATGGCTGACTTCAGTTCCACACACTGTAAGAGGTACATATCCCTTAGGGTTATATCTCCCCTATCTGTTGCCCTCCACTTGTGTGCATGTGCTCTGTTCCAGACTTTCCTTTTTAGGATGATTAACTTTCCTTCATAATTTGCAACATAAAAATAATGTAGCTAGCTATGAATGATTTGAATGTTGCGAATTATAAAGGAAAGTTAATAATCCAAAAAAGGAAAGTCCAGGATGGAGTGCATGTGCATGAGTGGACAGCAATGGATAGGAGAGATATAATCCTAAGGAATATGTATGTTTTACATCCAAGGGGGTTTTTCCAGGGTTGTTGAGAAGGACACACCAACTTATGCCACAGCAATGGTCACCCTGCTGACTTCTGCCCTCACCACATTTTTTTTCATGCCACTTCTCCTTCACAGATTCTTTTGGCATTTTCATTTCTCCACCCCTAACAACCTTTGCCATCAGATTCTGATATGTCTTCCTGAGCCACTCCATTGAAATCTGCACCTTCTATTCCCTTTGTAGAAGCCCAACCCCTTTTGAAGGGCCTATAATTACCAATCATTGCCCATCATTTCCCCTCCATCAACTCAAATTCTCTTGGCCCTCACTTGTAGTGAGAATCTCTCTTCAATCATTACCATCATTGCTCATGGTCCACATGTGATCTCCTTCCTTTGTGGTCACCATCAAACTTGTGGTTTGAAGGACCCTCATCACCACTACAACCATCACAATCACAATCATGATCACCACCATCTCCTTCCAGTGGGTGAAAAATCCTTTTCGCCCCGACTTGTGATTGAGATCACTTCCTTTCATCACCAATGCATCAGTGCTCACAATCCCCAATGTTCTATCACCATGCCATTGCCATTGTCCTTGCCCATAGTCCCCCTTTTTTTAGCTAGCTCAAATCTCCTTCAATCACCACCATCATTGCTCACATGGGAGACAGGACCCCTTCCTTTCCTGGGTGCCATCATAGCTCACAGTCCCAGCATCCATATGCATATCATTTTCACCTTCATCACCATCAGTTCCATTTGTTGTGCTGGGATTCCATCACATCTCCCATCACTCCCCCAAAATTGCCTTCATTCTTGTCACTTGAGCTTATGGTCCCAACCTTTACACCCTAACCTTTGTCATCCTCTTGTCATCATCATCACCATCCTGAGTCCAAATGATCACATGCACCTACCATCTTCACTCTCGTCCATCCTACTCATGTTACACACATGCTTTATGGCCACCATCATTTTCCTTTCAATCACCACCATCATCACTCATAACCCCCACAAGATCCCATTCTTTTCTTTTGCCACCAGAGCCTGTAACCCTACATTCACTCACATATGTATCAGCTTCACCCTCATCTACCTTACTTGCAGTGCTATTTATCATGTGTGCTTCATGACCTTTACTTCTCTTTCCTCACCCTCATCATCGCTGTCTACTTGTATCTTCACCACAATGCATTGCCATCTTTTGTTTTTTGTAGCCATTTTCTTCATCATCCATGCCACTCCCAACTTATCTCTTGCAGCTCCCTCATTGAGGCACCAGAGACACACCCAGATTCAATGGGAAGGTCTTGATACAGCTACCTTCATTTCTAGAACATGTTGACCTCCTAGCAACAAACCTTGGACTTACTGACACAGAAAAAATCAAGATCACCATCTGATATGTGTTACAACTACCATCCGGTAGGCATACAAGTAGACACGAAGTGTAAGGCCGCCTTGAGCCTAACTCTTGTTGAGTCCTAACACTGTAGGATACCTTCAGGCTTGACGCGAGCCTGGTGATGAATGGCGAGTGATACTATGGCTAGTACCACGAGACAGACAGCGACCGAGAGTCCTAAGTAGAGAAGGTCGGCAGACCTTGACCGAGGTGAGGACACGGGGTAGTGAGGTTGACGTCGAGGTGGACGAGTTCTCCTAACTGGGGTGGAGAACCTAGAGACGAGCCAACAGCGACGGGCCGTTGGTGAGCGAACGATGAGGTTCGCCTTGAGGACCTTAGAGAGAGAGACTCTAAGATGTCGACAGCAGAGTCCTTCAACGAAGGAGGAAAGAGGGGAGGGCGAGGTAGAGATCAAGCAAGGGAATGTTGCAGGAAACGGATGATGAATACCACAAGAGTAACCGTAAGGTGTACACTTTAGGTGTCAGATCAAGGTTAGAGAGAGAGAGGTGTTTGAGAGGAGCTCAAACTTATATACCCCGGCCATAAGGGCTTTAGGGC
>JBBPNR010000541.1:0-21700 GCA_038091015.1 Boletus vermiculosoides
AACCCAGCTGTGGGGACACCATCTTTGAGGTAACTGATGAGGATATCTCTCGAGAGGTAATGGATGTGAAGGTGGCATAGAAAGCAAACATGGTGGGTAGCAATGAGGTCAGCAACACTGCACGTGAATATGTACCAGCGTTGCCAGCCTCGACTCAGAACCAGCTCCATCATGCCAGAAAGTACTCCAGGCTGCAATGCTGTTGAAGAAGCATGTTGGCGAGCTACCAATGGATGATCTGTTCACGCATAAGTTTGAAGTGACGCTGAGTCAGTGAAACAGCTAGCGTTAGCCGACAGTAGCCGATGGTCAGAACCTGTCAGGACCTGTCAGGACCACTACCCAGTTCACAGATGCCTGGTTTGTTCAGGAGGAAGACTCGAGTTCTCAGTACAAGGGGTCCGGGATGAAGGACAATAAAATATCTGCTTATTTTGCTTGCAAATAGCCTTTTTGATCTTACTAGATTACTAGATTTACATATCTACTACACTTAAATAATCAACTTTGTGTTGTAAGTACTCAACCTCGTCCATAACACATACCCCTGGCCCTATCCCGAGGGGGTATGTGTTATAAGAGTGTCAACTGTAATTCGGCCTTGTGGACGATTTGCACACAAAGCCAACACGGGGACCTTGCCAAGCAAGGTCAATGACCTTAATGTTGAACCCGCCGTTTGGTCCTAGCCGAGTGACGATGCACCCCTTGGAATGACGAAGTTGCCCCGAAGGTGTCAACAACGCGTGGCAGTTGAACGCGGCGATCCGGATACCTATACTAAGAAAGGCCACCATAAGGCCGTTGCCTCACCTCTGCCTCGTGGTACTTAATATAATCTGTAGAAGCTTCTTATGCGTCAAGCATTTTCGGAGTCCCTCAATCTTGTCTCTACACACTTTTGCAACTAACTGTCATAGCATCATCGGCATGCCAGGCGTCACACCGCAACGGTCTCTTCAGTCACGCCTTGCAATGTCAGCGAATGGAAAAAATCTTCGTAGACTCACGTACCCCCCCGACGGACGAGTTGTCATTGGCTCTGATGACGGAATTGCGAGGATCTGGAATTTGGAAATCGAGGAGCAAGAAGGTACATCGATGATTCAGAAGCACGGGGATGCGATATACGACCTCACCGTCACTCGGGATGGCACAGAAGTCATTACCAGTGATGAGGATGGGGACAGGGGCCTCGAATCGCACGAACTAGTCCAAGAATGGACTCGCTCTCATTCTTCGCTGTTTCAGTCGCAACGGGCTCCCCTTGACGTATGTTAGCTACCCCGGATTTTGCACATTCCTCTCAGCATCTCCTAGCACCCTGCCCCGCCCGTCCATGCTGGTGAACAAGTATCCCGTTCTGATCCCTTTACGAATGTAAGCATTCCATAACATGGTTTTCCGTTTGCTCACACTTGTCGATAGCTATCTCAAACAGCTCGCCCCCTCATACCTTGCCCGCTACCTAACACGCACCACACCTTCTCGCCGGCGGTATATCAACTCGGAGAGTATCAAATACACATTCTCACGTATGTCTTTTCGGGTAGTTTGTAGTATGATGATCTGACATAGTTTCTTCACTCAAATCAAAAATTTCAGTGCCGATCCCCCACCTCCGCCAGATCTCACACCCTATATTTCCAAGAACGTTGAACAGTATGTCGCCGGAGGAGCTTTCGGTGATGTCTATAGGTGCTGTTATACTCGTGGCTCCGTATCAACAGAGGTCTGGCCCCGAGGTTTGGTTCACTGCTGACTGCAGCTCACTTCCCTTTCAGGTTGCTGTGAAGGCTTTCCGATTTGGAATTACAATAGATGGAGATACGGGTGATAAACGTGGCAAAGTAAGTCGTCTTATCTACGAGTAACAAGTGTGATTTAAACTGCCTTGTAGATGCTTCGTCGAGAGCTCGAGATTTGGAAGAGACTCAATCATACCAATGTCATTCCGTTCCTGGGTATTGCATATGGCTTCGGAATGATGGGTGCAATGTCGTTGGTGTTATTGTGGATGCCAAATGGGTCTCTTCAAACATTCCTAACAAAGCATGACGATAATCTAGGTGTGGTACACCGACTCCGGTTTGTGCGTCTACTTAGTCTTGTCTGCTTTCGCGCCCTCTGACTTGGCATGGTAGCTACTGGATATTGCCAATGGGCTGCACTACTGTGGGTCGCTGTTATCATTCCAAAGGGTCGAAAGGATAACACTCCGCAGTGCATTCTTTGGAAATTGTCCATGGTGACCTGAACCCTGTGCGTCAAAGTAGCAACATCAGGAGTATCTTCGTCTAACCATAAGATAGAATAATGTGCTTCTTGATGCAGACTACACTGCGCGCTTAACCGATTTCGGCTCCGCTTCCCTGGTGGGAAATATTCCCGAAGCATTGTCCTATCTCCAGAGATCCAATGCTGAACCGGCAACCTTGCGTTGGAGTGCTCCAGAGCAAATTAAATCAGGAAGGACGTTTCACAGGACAACGAAGAGCGATATATACTCGTTTGGATGTGTCTGTCTCCAGGGGGGTCTGTTAACCACGCAATGCGGGTCAATTCTGATTGTCTTACAGGTGTTGTCCGGGAAACAACCATGGTCGGAATTCCAGGAAGAAGTTGCTGTCGTTTTACAGTTGGCGAATGACAAGAAGCCTGGCCGACCAGAGTCTCGAACTATGGATGACTCGTACTGGAATTTTATTCAAGATTGCTGGTCACCAATGGAGAAGCGACCTGCTGCGGAGGTGATAATCTTCACCATCCAACAGTTCTCGAGTTGTTGCCCACCATCCCGGCCGCTTCGTGACTTGCTGGTAACACAGTTGAGTCGGACCGAATTTCTCGTGGACGAGTCATCGTCGTCTCTCAGCCAAGCTACCGCGGAGGGTTCAAGTAGGACTAGTGATCTATCGGGCTTGGCTTCAGACTCTCCTCTCAGAGGCCTACAGGCCCAATGAAAAGTGGCTATGATGTCGACTGATCGCAGATGCTTACCTTATGTATTTGCCAATATTTGACTGCTGATTGCATATCTGTTCAAGTAAATATTACATCATCAAAATACATACTAATTCACATATCGTATGATATTCCAACACTCCCCCTCAAACGGGATGGGCATCGAAGTAAGGATGGTGGGAGTGATCAAAGGGAAGTTAAACCTGTAATAAATTTCCAACAAACAAATGATATCGTGTCCGTGTGCAGCGTTCGCGCAGATTAGTACTGTCCGTAGCAGACCGCGATTGCGCCCAGGCGGTTGCCCGATATGGAAAGTCGTGGCTCGCGGTGGCGCTCGTGCTATGACTGCACGTGCGGTCGCCTTCGATCGACTCTGGTGCCGTCGCGCTCGCGTTGCGCCTCTGGAACACTTCACTGGCCTTTCTACCCAATGTACAACGCTTGCAATTGCTCTGATTCGCCCGATATGGCCCTGACTCGGCCATATGACTTTGTCTGACATTTCTCGGTTGTGTTTTGAGCCGTCCTCGCCGACGCAGTGGATTGCCAGGCTCGATAGGACATCTGGAGTGCTTCTCTGATGGTATGGGTAGTCCAAGTATGCCGTCCGTCTTGCGCTTGTACCGTTTGTGCTAACGCGCCGTGTTTTCAGCAAGCGAGGTCGTATCGACACATTTCGAGTCGTTGCGCGCACCGCTTGTTGCGCTATCCTTGCTGCCTCATCTCCCATATCATCCGGTGCCGTCGCCGTCGTTCTCGCCACTTCTCAATTCCTCCGGCTTGCTCATATGGCCCTGTTGATGCGCCGTTCCCAATCGTCTTCAGTGCGTCTTGGCTCGCTATGTGGGTCACCTGGTACGACCCCTTCGTCGTCTGACTTGCTCGTCCCGTCTCGAGCCTTCCGAGGTAGGTATTCCTCGTCCCCCTGCTCCAAACATTCCTGGATGCGTTCTAACGTGTTTTGCTGCCTCTTCTGCCTCTTCCCGGAGTCCTCATCACTTTCAGGTGCTCCCGACGGGTCTGTCTCGCCACCAGTAGGAGCAGCATCATGGCTCGCAAGGTCGTTCCACTCCCCCTCGAGCTCAACGCTCGGAAGCTCGTCGCGTCGTTGCTCTGGTTTGCCGGGTGGTTCGGCTGGTTGAGACAGGCCTTGATGTGGTTGAGATACGTCCGTGAGGTTTGTAGGGGTGCGTTGATTGTCTGCGTCAGCTCTCGCCGTTGGTCGCGCTCGTGCCTTTGCACTTCCTCTCTCCCGCGCTTCCGTGCGCGATACCTTCTCCTCGTCCACCGGTAATCTCGCCCCCTGGATCGACTTGTACGTCTGCGTGGTCGCCGCTGTTTCGTCCGAGTGTGCTCTCCACGTCTTCTGGCGTTCGCTTGGCTGGCCGCCCACTTCAATCTGCATGTCTGTGCGGTCTCCTGACTCGTCTCGCATACTAGGTAGGCAGCCTACATCCCTTATGCACTCGCCATCTTTCCGCCGCTGAGCGAAGGGGAGAAATCCTAGTTGGCATTGGATATAGAGTTTACGGGAAGTAATGAAGGATTGAAATGAGGATGATGTAGAGCCAGTGATGGAGGAGAGGGTGTCGTGCTATCCACATTTGAGGCAACGGGTGCAGGAAGAAGGGACAGTAACAAGGTCAATTGCAGGGAGATAGAATGGGAGAGAGAGTAGAGGAGTTGGTTGAGAGTGGAGGGTGGAGAAGAGTTGATGGATCTGTCGTAGGTGGATGATGGTGCACGTCTAGACAACGTCATGTCTGAAGCCGGAATGCAGGGCATTTGCCATGGTGTGCTGCATATGGTCGTCAACAGCCATGGGCCGTTCCTTGGGTGTTCGACAGAGATTTTGAAAAACCCATACAAGCGCACCAGCATTGGATTGCGCCATGCAAGGAATATAGTCGTGACTGGGCTAGATCATAACTACGTATGACAACAGGATGTCCTCAGGATTGAAATTCAGCGCTAAAAGGAAGGCGCATCGCCCTGAGGCTCAAGGGTCTGGTGATATATAAGCTGTAGTGGTTTCTCACGCGTTAAGCGTCTTCCCCCAGCATCAGTCTAAGTTTCTTCACGCACCTTTGCAAACACATCGACAACCTAGCTCGCAACCAACTGCCACAGGCATCATCATGTCCAGCGTCACACCACCACAGCGGCCTCGCAACGATGGTTCTCAACCACATCTGATAATCTCTGCAAGTGATGACGATCTCTGCACGCTCGCGTATCTCCCCGGCGGACGAGGAGTTGTCACTGGCTCTAATGACGGGGTTGTGGGGGTCTGGAGTTTGGAAAGCGGGGAGCAAGAAGGGACATCGATGAAGAACGAGAGCAGAGTAACCGGTCTTGCTGTGACCCGGGATGGCACGAAGATCGTTTGCAGTGACCACAATGGGGAGATCAAAATATGGGACGTCGAATCGCATGAACTTGTCCAGGAATGGTCTCACCCGGGAGTGGCACTCAAGCTTTCCATCTCGCCGGATGATCGACTTATTGCGGTTACTGACGGGAACATAACTATTTACACCACGGAAGGGAAAATGGTCAACCATGCCATTCGTCCAGATGGCGACGTTGTTGTTTTCACTATCAGTTTCTCTCCTGACGGGCACACGCTCGCATGTGGCGCTCTTGACGGTGGCCTCTACTTGTATGACGTCAAGGGTGCCACGTTCCTCGGTCGATTGGACGGCCACAAAGAATGTGTTAATTGTGTGCGGTGGTCACATGATGGCAGCAGGCTCTTCTCCGCCTCCAACGACGAAACGATTCGCTGCTGGGATTCTGATACAGAGAAACCAATCGGACATCCATGGACAGGTCACACCCGCAGCATAAATTCCCTCACCCTTTCTCCAGATGGATCAATCCTCGCGAGCGCGTCCTGGGATGGAACTGTGCGTTTCTGGGGTACAACTTGTGGCAATCCTCTTGAACGGCATCTACAACATCCTACAAATGTAAACGCCGTTTGTTTCTCTCCCTCTGGTGAATTCGTGGCTTCAACAACAATGGACGGGGAGCTGTATTTATGGCGAGTACCTTGGGTGGATTCCAGCAAGGATCAGGTAACTACTCACTTCAAGTGACCTCTTGTGACACCGTACTCATTCTTCGCTGTTTCAGTCACTACGACCTTTCCTTGACGTATGTTAGTTACCCTCAATTTTGCACATTCTTCTTAGCGTCTCATAGTACCCTCCTGTTCCCGTTCATGCTGGCGAACAAGTACCCCATCTTGATCCCATTGCAGATGTAAGAATTCCGTGACATCGTTATCCGTTTGCTCACACTTGTCGATAGCTATCTCAAACAGCTCGCCCCCTCATACCTTGCCCGCTACCCAACACGCACCACACCCTCTCGCCGGCGGTGGACCAACTCGGAGAGTATCAAACATACAATGTCACGTATGTCTTTTCGGGTAGTTTGTAATATGATGATCTGACATAGTTTCTTCATTCAAATCGAAAATCTCAGTGCCAATCCCCTACCTCCACCAGATCTCACACCCTATATTTCCAAGGACATTGAACAGTATGTCGCCGGAGGAGCTTTCGGTGATGTCTACAGATGTCGTTATACTCGTGGTTCCGTATCAACAGAGGTCTGGTCTGGTGTTTGGGCCACTGTTGACTCCAGCTCATTTCCTTTTTAGGTTGCCGTGAAGGCTTTCCGAATTATGGTTACAATAGGTGGAGATACGGGTGATAAACATGGCAAGGTAACTCGTCTTATCTACGACTAACAAATGTGATTTAAACTGCCTTGTAGATGCTTCGTCGAGAGCTCGGGATTTGGAAGAGACTCAACCATCCCAATGTCGTTCCGTTCCTGGGTATTGCATATGGCTTTGGAATGACGGATACAATGTCGTTGGTGTCATTGTGGATGCCAAATGAATCTCTTCACACTTTCCTAGCGAAGCATGACGATGATCTAGGTGCGGTACACCGACTCCAGTTTGTGGGTCCACTTAGTGCTGTCCGCCTTCGCGTCATCTGACCTCAAACCGTAGCTACTGGATATTGCCAATGGGTTGCAGTACTGTGGGTCGCTGTTATCATTCCAAAGGGTCGAAAGAATAACACTTCGCAGTGCATTCATTCCCAATTGTCCATGGTGACCTGAACTGTGTGCGTCGAAGTAGAAACACTAGGAGTGTTTTCGTCTAATCATCAAACAGAACAATGTGCTTCTCGATGCAGGTTACACTGCACGCTTAGCCGATTTCTGCTACGCTTCTTTGGTGGGGAATATTCCCGAAGCATTGTCCTATCTCCAGAGATCTGCCACTCGACCCGTAGCCTTGCGCTGGAGTACTCCAGAGCAAATACAATCAGGAAAAACATTTCACAGGACAACGAAGAGCGATATATACTCATTTGGATGTGTCTGTCTCCAGGGAGGTCTGTTAACCACGCAATGCGGGTCGATTCTGATTGTCTTCCAGGTGTTGTCCGGGAAACAACCATGGTCGGAATTCCAGGAAGAAGTTGCCATTGTTTTGTGCTTGGCGAAGGGCCAGAGGCCAGGTCGACCAGAGTCTCGAACTATGGATGACCCGCACTGGAATTTCATTCAAGATTGTTGGTCACCAATGGAAGACCGGCCTACTGCGGAGGCGATCATCTTCATCGTCCAACAGTTCTTGAGCCGTTTCCCACCATCCCGGCCTCTTCGTGACTTGCTGGCATCACAGTCGAGTTGCACTGGTTCTTTCGTGGAGTCGTTGTCGTCGTCTCTCAGCCAAGCCACCGTGGAGGATCTGAGTAGGACTGTCGACATCCTTGATCGAGATAATCAGAACGGGTACGTAGCGATAACTCTCGATTCAATCTGTTCGCCTTGCCCTTTTAACTTATATTCATTGCTCTCCAGGTAGGCGAATATTTTGGCATCCAGCGGTTTGTAGTGGTGCTCAACACAAATGTAGAATGGATGTACCATTACATCCATCTGGCACAAGCAAAACCTCGTACGATACATTTGCTTTCCCACTCACTGATGATGTGACATAGTTTATTCATTGAAATCAGCTTTCTTGTTGCCAATTCCCCTCCTCCACCAGACCTCACTCCCTATATTTTCAAAATGGATGATGAGTTTGTCGCTGGGGGACCTTTTGGTGATGTCTATAGATGTCGTTATACTCGTGGTTCCGCATCAAAAGAGGTCTGGCCATGGGGTTCGGCTGATTGCTCATTATCACTCACTTCGCTTGCAGATTGCTGTGAAAGCTTTCCGATTCAGGGATACTGGTGGTAAATATGAAAAGGTAACTCTTCTTATCTACGACTAACAAATGTGATTTAAACTGTCTTGTAGATGGTCCGTCGAGAACTCGGGATTTGGAAGAGACTTGATCATGTCAATGTCGTTCCGTTCCTGGGTATTGCATATGGCTTCGGAATGACGGGTGCAATGTCGTCGGTGTCATTGTGGATGCCAAATGAGTCTCTTCACACATTCCTAACAAGGCATGGCGATGATCTAGTTGTGGAACACCGACTCAAGCTTGTGGGTCCATTTAGTCTTGTCTGCTTTCGCGTCATCTGACCTCAAACCATAGCTACTGGACATTGCCAATGGGTTGCAGTACTGTGGGTCGCTGTTATCATTCCAAAGGGTCGAAAGGATAACACTCCGCAGTGCATTCATTCTCAATCGTCCATGGTGATTTAAACTCTGTGCGTCAAAGTAGAAATATGAGCAGTGTTTTCGTCTAATCATCAGACAGAATAACGTGATTCTTGATGCAGGTTACACTGCGCGATTAGCCGATTTCGGCTTCGCTTCCCTGGTGGGAAATGTTCCCGAGGCATTGTCCTATCTCCAAAGATCCAGCACTCGATCGGGAGCCTTGCGCTGGAGTGCTCCAGAGCAAATTGAACCAGGAAAGATGTTGCACAAGACAACTAAGAGCGACATATACTCCTTTGGATGTATTGGTCTCCAGGGAGGTCTGTTATCCACGAAATCTGGGTTGATTCTGATTGTCCTGCAGGTGTTGTCAGGGAAACAACCATGGTCGGAAATTCGGGAAGATGCAGCCGTTATTTTATGCTTGTCGGAAGCCCACAAGCCAGGCCGACCAGAGTCTCGGCCGATGGATGACTCGTATTGGAATTTAATCCAATGTTGCTGCTCACCCATAGAGGAACGACCAGCCCCGGAGGTCATAATCTTCACCATGCAACGGTTCTTGAGCGATCGCTCACAGTCCCGGCCTCTTCGTGAGTTGCTGGTATCTGAGTTGAGTCAGGCTGATTCTCTCGTGGACGAGTCATCCTCGTCTCTCAGGCGAGCTATCGGGGAGGGTCCAAGGAGGGATGTCGACGTCCTTGACAGGGATAATCGAGCAAGGTACATGCTGATGATGATGTCGGTTCAGCCCAATCATACTGATGCTCCGAATGTCATTCACCCATCAAGGCCATATTATGTTCCCATTGAAATGTGAGTACTTCAACCTGTGATGGTTTGTAGTGGCGCTGAACATGAACATGGAATGCCGGTATCATTTCATCCATGCTTTTTTGTGATAGAGATAAAGGGGTATCTAGCCTAAGTGTGGAGGATGCAGACAACAATGGGGGCGCTTCGCTGGCCAATGCGTCAGGCTCGGACATACCCTACGAGAGCGATTACTTATATGTGCCGACAGCAAGGAGGCAGCTGAGGTTCAGAGAAACTACAGCAGAAGCAGATGGGGAGCATCCTCGCAAGAGGCAGCGTGTGTAGGCGTGCGTTTCCCATGACATCTATTCACCTAACGAGGGATATGGATTTCCATGGAGTGCCGCTAGCCAAATGGTAGTGTCTCCATTCTGGGTTACGATTTATGGGGTCGGTTTACTGTCTAATGTATTTGGTTACCGGTAGCTCCGGTCATACGTAAGACAATTTGCCCCGACCGGCGACATCTCCATGACGCTGACATCCAGTCGAGTATGCGATTGCGTTCTGGCTGACTACTGAACGGTGAGTGAGAAGTAATTTGAGAACTTAGTACGACACATACGGCCTTTGCCCCCCCCTACGGAAAGACCCTGCACGCCCACTACTCCTGTTCGGTCGCACACGGCTGGAATTTAAATATCCCCACCAAACTGTCCTGTGCTCGCAGCCATCTCTTTCAGAACCTCCCGCGCATCCAGCGCTGGAAGTGACATCGCAGGCCACCTGTTCGTCGTGCTCGCCTTGATCCTAAGTGCCACACTGCACAATGCCCTCTGTCGTAGGCGGGTGATGTATGTCTAGACAATTCGACGTTATGAAAGGTCCAGGGCGACCTGTAAGTCAATCAGAATGTAGTGCCAGAGCCTTGGTATAGTGAATGCGGTCGCCAGTATGGATCTAGAAAGGTAGTGCGACGATCGGCAAGGATTTAAAAGAGTCCAAGTGCACAGAAAAGTAGTTCATACCTCGAGGTTGCCGTCTTGTCGTGGGACTGAGGGTATTCACACGTAGAAGTGCTAAGCTCATGGCTGCTGTGACTACAAGCGCACGACTAGCAAGCACTGCAAACAAACTCGTCGTAGACAATTCAGATTTTGTTATGGATCCCTTTGAAGTACGCACTCCTACTAGGTCTCCTCCGGAGGCTCAACGCGTGAGTGCTTTCTTTTCACCCAATGTTTTCTACTGCATACGTGATGACACCGATCGTCCTCACTCTATCTCCTCTTATGCCACTCGTAACCGCCCTATAACGTTTCGCCGATGGTCCTGGCGTGATGCATTGATGGTCCTGGCGTGATGCATTGATGGTCCTTGCAGGACGCATCTTCCGATCTGTATCCAGTGAGCCGTTTCTTGACTGGGCCCTTCCTTTACTTTTCTGCCAGGGTTCCATTAACCACCGGATCAACGTTCTCTATTTCCTCGACTCGCTATGTGAGTCTTCACTGCTTGCCAAAGCTCACCAACCCCGCCCGCCGAGTCATCTTCGCGCTGCCCCATGGATCAGAAAGTGTTCCAGTGATTCTAGGAAATAGGCACACCAATGCTGTGCTATTCTGTTGCACGAGACATGCGATAGCCTGACTATTGTCCATGGTGAGCTTAACCTGTTCTATATCATCAGCGAGAGGAATACCAAGTGTTTAAGATGACCGTACATACTTCAAGGTTGTCGTACATCTCTTTGATCGAAGTGGTGCGGTGCCGCCGTAGTCGCCTAGATATCCGTATCGTGCAGGAAGAAGCGAGAGATAAGACCTCTTTCCTTGATCTTCAAGTTTTGAAGATTCACGGGCTCCCTAAAGTGGTCGTGATTATACGCGTATCCCCCCGGTTTTAGTCATTCAAGGTGATGCACCTTTGAAAATATTTCAATGTTTTCTTCATATCTCTGGACAGTTGTGATTCCGATGCGTGTTGTGTGATCTGCTCTAGCAGCCATCCGGAATTCTCTACCACTGGAGTGATCGCATGATGTGTGCCGCCCACTCCCTTAACAACTTCTAAGAACGACGCTCGGTTGTCGATAGTAGAGTACTCACCTGGTCAGTTGGGGATAGAGGCTACGTCCGCCACCCGATGGCCAATCCTGAGACCTGTGATCGTGGCTAAGAGTGCATCCGTGCGACCGTATCATCATCCTATCATCGCACGGTGTACGAATACCGTACCATCCGCACCACGTTCAGTGCTACAGCAACTCGGTATTCAGTCACCAAGATGGCAACCAAATTGGTACCCGCCGATTGGTTGGCGCTCCCAAGCGATCTCCCCGTGCCAGTAGACGACGGGGCGGCAGATTACCTACGTCCCAGCGCCACGTCGCAGGTTGAGTTTCTGGCCCGTCGGTGTTATTACGGGACACCGGGACGTCGTCGAGGGGGAGGTAAGATAATGTGAATGGGTATGGAAATGGGGAAACGGAAGTCGATCTACGGGTATTGTTGTTCAGGGAACTGGTGCCGGTGTTCGTGTACCCGAGGACGGGCAAGCCAGGGTAGCAAATCCGCCTGGGCTATACGCCATTGAGTGGAGCCGAGGTTTGGTCTCGGGTTCAGGTTCAGGTCCACGTTCTGGATATTTCTTCTTTCTTCCTCTTCTTCCTCGATGAACGAACGTGGTTGATTACCGATCGACACCAGGACCTCTGTGCTGTCAGGGACACGCTCAGCGCGTTGCAAGCAGCACGAACGGGCGGAGTGCGCATCTCTGCGCTGAGCACGCAGTCGCCGGGATATCAGGCGGAGGTAGCGACGCGGGTGGGAGTCCCGTATCTGATCTTGAACGACGAGACGGGTGTGTTTTCGGGAGCGTTGGGGCTGCCGACGTTCGAGGTGGAGGGAATGGTGTTGTTGAAGCGGACCAAGTTGTTGATGTATGAGGGGAAGGTGATCGGCAGAGATTATCCTGTGTTTCCGTCGGATCAGGTGGCGAACAAGGCGTTGGAGTTGCTTCGAGAGTTTGGCAGCTGTGCGACATCGAAGACGAAAAAAGGACGGATTTCTATATCGGGTAATTGAATGGGAGTCTTTGCAACTGCTCGCCACGTTGCAATTGAGCACGCTTCGTCTTCTTCTATATATTCGGCATGGATCCACCTACCTTATCAGGCCCGCTCTCCCCTCCTTCTCAACTCTTCATCCTCACCGACGAATGGCACACATCGCCCGCAGTCCATCTCGTCTGGGCACTTCTATCGATCATGGCACTTGGCCTTCTTCCCGAAACTCGTCTCGGCTGATTGCCTTTAGCTGGGCAGCTTTCTCTTCTTCCACCTCTGGTCCTTTGACCGCTTCAGATGTCTCAAGTAAGTCGTGTCAAGAGTTGTTGAAGGTTTGGCATGAACCTCCGCCCGAGGTGGAATCACGGTCCCTACTCCGGCACGGTCAAGCGTGTCATGACGGTGCGTCTTTGCAAGACTCTCGTCGTGTTGGACGAATATGGTCTAGTATTCGTATCTTTTGAGCATCCCACTCCTCATTATATATACCGTGGGATTCGCTGTCATAAAGTACACCTATGGATACACAATCGTACCTGGGCAGGGAAGTAAGGCTTCTCACATCTTTATCTACCGTTTCTCACCAATCGCTAGTTTTGCCCACGCCCTATGAGCTGTGGAGTCCAATTTCGCAAAACGCGGTATTCCCGTTATATCTCTCATATTCCATCGCTTGGGGACTCGAAATGTGAGTGTCCCGTTTATCGTCCTCGGACGTTGACTCAACTACGACGTAGGGTGACACACTTGGAAGGTACGCGTGTTCATGTCCAAACTTGATGATTGCCGCCGGCTTATCGATCGATAACTACTCCACAGAACTATGCTTCTGGCTCTTCCTCGTCAATGCTGGCTCCGCACATCAAGACTGGTTTCGGAGTCCTTATTTCAAGATATGGGCCGTCGGATCCTTCATCGCTGTGCTCGCTATGCCCTTGATTGCCACTTTCACGCGCGAGAATGTCTACAAGGTCGGTGAACGAGTGTCGGTTTGGGGAGATGACTGATCTAGGGTTGCAGTGTGAGGCATACACCTTTTTGGCCGGAGGGCTCGGAAGTTTCTCATTGACGATATGGTTCCTGCCCGTCTTATGGACATTTCCCTCCTTCCTTCAAAATCTCGTATGGCTCTCGTTGTTTGGTCGAGGTGTTTTCATGTGTTGACGTATCCGCGTAGAAACATCACGGTGTCGAAACCAACACGTTGGCTCGGCTGTACAAGTTTCACGAATTGAATGTTCGTTGCCTCCTCGCCCTATCTCTTTCGAGCTCTCACCGCGGGTAGTGTATCCGTATCGTGTTCCGGTTCCTGTTCACCATCCCACTCATTATTCTCGGCATTGACGGTGTGAGACCTCATCAACATATCAATGACAAGATGTGCGTGTACTCATTTTCGTTGCACGGAACTAATTTCGACCTTGATTAGGTTCCCAACGGGTGAGATGCATTATTTTTTTCTGCACAGCATTACGGCTTCTCAACACGTCTTATTTTAGATTTATTGGGCATGGTCGCAGGTATCGGCGTCGTCGTCTCATCCGGGCTCACGCTCGTCGTGCGTGTTTCAGTTCCGAATCATGCAGCACGGGAATGGACATCTATTTATGTACAGATATTCTTTCCACGCTCTATCGAAGGTGAGATGACACTCAAAGAGCAGCAACGAGCGCACCCGAGTCGAAGGCAGCGAGCACAGGCGCGACAGAACAGGGCGCATATGGTGCAAAGCAGCGAATCCCAGTCGTACATCAGCATCACGCAATCCAAGACGGATCTGGACCAGTTTGACGGATTGTTGCTCGGAACGCAACCGAGTGCCAGTTTAAGTTCGGTTCCCGGCTTACCAGCGTATGACGCGGTGGCGCCGAGAGGACAAGATCGTTTACCGTCGATGAAGGCGGCGTTAGAAGACATGGATCATTTGGGTGGTACGTTCTCGTTGCAGCCGAATCGCCGGACTCAGGCTGGGGATGTGGAGTTGGGTGCGGTGCTGTCTGTCGGTGAGGTCGAGTTGATCCGAGCGCGATCGACGAGAGACAGGAGCGTGAGTAACTTGCTGCATCATTGGCGGTCGCCTATAGGTGCGTGTGTTGCCCCGTTGAAATGAGTGGGGATGGTGCTGACGTGGCGCGTCTTTCTTTCCACCCCCCTCCCTCCTGGTGTGTAGAGATTGCGCGACCAACGGTGTCGCGCTGGCACGAGCAGGTGTGACATTTGACAATGACAGTGTTGGACACGTCATCACGGCAGATCTATGGTTTGTGGCAGACGATGGCGTTGATGACTGGATATACTATGCATTTTAGTACAACACTAGAGCTGCTTGTATCGGATGGATGCGGGATACGTCCGTTTGGATGCCATCTGTAGGCCCACCTGGCCCACTTGGGATCATTTGGGATCCTGCTCTTTCGATTCCCCTTGGCTCTATGATAGGCGGCCTGGTAATTATGATGGAGATGTGGCGGCAACTTTCCCGTCCAGGGTGACCACTGACCAAGTGAGGTACGCGTTGGCTATCAGGCTATCTGGTTCATCTTGGCGAGCTCGTCGCGCGGGGGTATCATCCAGCATCATGATCATGTCGTTGAACAATTTTAGGACTATCCATACAGCACTCGGCACTCGTCCCGCAAAGCCAAAAACGCTATGGCCTATCAGAGAGTCAGAAAATAAGAGGTTTAGCCGTTCTGGGAACGAGTTCGTCCTGGAGTCTGCAGCCCTGGGATTCCATTCCGGGAGTGCTGAGTCAGCATATTCTTTCGGTCACCGCGTGGTATACGTTGTGGCTGTGCATAGTCGAAGCCGTGCTGAGTCAGCAGAAACAAGCCCATCTCATCGCCAACTTCTCCGTCTAACTTCGTGCCTCTCGGAACTGCTCTTCAACGCTTTGTTGACGTTAATTAGTGGCGAGATGATCTTTGTAAGATGCGACAGTCGATTCGAAAAGTGGTAGGACACGTATGCAATTATTTCCAGGCGGGCCCAGTCATTGAAGGATGCCAAAAGGTAGTTATTCTTCCTTTTCTTGCAATAGGGTTAGCTTATGTCCTGACGGAGAGAGTCTGATCTCCTCTATTTTCTCCTCCGTTTTTCGCGCAATGCCCCACGGTTGCAGTCTCAGATCCTCGAGAGTTGGCGCACGAAATGAATCATCGAGCCTCAATGGGTCGACAGAGTGATGTAGGTTCTCTCCTTCCGGCAAGCCCAGGCCACCGAGACGTCGATAGCCACTGTGTCCGCGCCCACCCCGCACCCTCATACCTCGCGCGGCTGTGGTTGTGGACACGACACCCTCTCAAGGTCCTTGAACGGACCGACGAAGACCACGCACGACTTGAACGAATTCGGGAACCACAACCCGATAGCCATTCCTCAGACCACGCGTACACCCAGTCCTCGTACCATAGGCCTTCCCACGCATATTCCCCCCTCGACATACTCAGGTTCGGGATATGGGTAGGCAGCATACATGCCTTGTGCACGCGCCACCTTTCTCCCATCGAGTGATGAGGAAAAATCCGAGCCGGCATTTGCTATCGACGAAGGATTGGAATGAGAATGATGCCGAGGCGGTGATGGAGGAGAGGGTGGAAATGTTATCCACGTTTGAGGCGACGGGGACGGGGGAAGGGAGGGAGGGGAACAAGGTCAAGTGCAGAGAGATACAACGGAAGAGAGTAGAAGAGTTGGTTGAGGTGGAGGATGGAGAGGAGCCGGTGGACCTGTCGTAGGTGGGTGATGATGCACGCCTAGATAACATCATGTCTGAAGTTGGGATGCAGGCATTTGTCTCAGTGTACCGGATATGGTCGTCGAGGATGGGTTTACAAGGACAATGGGTCGGTTTCTCGGGTGTTCGACCGGGATTTGGAAAAACCCATAGAAGCGCACCGGGATTGGATCCGATTTCGGGCATGGATGGACACGGTGATCGCGCCAGGCAAGAAATATAGTCGTGACTGGGCAGCGCCATACCATACTGCACATGCTAATTGCAGGACGTCTACAGGATCATTGGGCGCTTAAAGGAATGCAACCATGAGACCATTGCCTCACCTTTACCTCGTGGTACATTATATGAGCTGTAGCAGTTTCTGATGCGTTGAACGTTTTCCTCCATCAGTATTTTCTCCACGCACCTTTGCAAACACGCCGACAACCTAGTTTGCAACCAACTGCCATAGCATCATCATGTCAAGCGTCACACCACAACAGTCTGACAACGATACTCCTCAGCCACGTCTGGTAATCTCTGCGCATGACCGCCCTATCTGGACGCTCGCATTTCTCCCCCACGGACAACGGGTTGTCACTGGCTCTCATGACGGAAGTGTGAAGGTGTGGAATTTGGACATTGGGGAGCAAGAAGGCACGTCGATGAAGCACAAGAATGCGATGTACAATCTTGCTGTGACTTGGGACAGAACAAAGATCATCAGCAGTGACGAAGACGGGGAGATCAAAACGTGGGACGTCGAATCACGCAGTCTGGTCCAAAGATGGACTCACCCTGCACCGGTGCTCGGCCTCTCCATCTCGCCGGATGATCGGCTCATTGCGGTTGCTGACGGGAGCGTAACTCTTTACACAAGGGAAGGGAGACTGGTCAACCGGTCCATCGAGGTCGACGGTGTTGTGTCTGTCTGTTTCTCGCCCGACGGGAACAAGCTCGCATGTGGCACCCTTGACGGCAACGACGGCAACGTGTCTGTGTGTGACGTTAGGAGTGGACGGTTCATCCTCGGTCCGTTGAAAGGCCACGAAGGGTGGGTCAAGCATGTGCTGTGGTCACATGATGGAAGCAGGCTCTTCTCCGCCTCGTTCGACAAAACGATTCGCTGTTGGAATGCCGACACGGGGAAACAAATCGGACAACCATGGACAGGTCACAACTATGCTATACGCTCACTCTCCCTTTCTCCGGATGGATCAATCCTCGCGAGCGCGTCCTGGAATGACACCGTGCGCTTCTGGGAGACGAATTCTGGTAATACTGTCGGACAACATCTACAACATCCTACTTCGGTAAACGCTATTTGCTTCTCTCCCTCTGGTGAATTCGTGGCATTAGCAGGACGGGATGGAAAGATATATTTGTGGCGAGTACCATGGCTCAATTCCATCGAGGATCAGGTAACTACTCACTTCGGGTGAGCTCTTGTGACACTGGTACTTATTCCTCGCTGTTTTAGTTACTGCGACCTTTCCTTGACGTACGTTCGTTACTCTCAATTTTGCACATTCCTCTCAGCGTCTCCTAGCACCCTTCCTTGCCCGTTCATGCTGGTGAACAAATATCCCACTTTGATCCCTTTGCGGATGTGAGCACTATTTAACACCGTTTTCTGTTTGCTCACACTTCTCGATAGCTATCTCAAGCCGTTCGTCCCCTCACACCTTCTGTGCTACCTAATACACATCCCACCTACACCTCGGCCGTGGTGAACCAACTCATATCCAACTTCAAGTATGTCTCTTTGGGTACTCTGTAGTATCATTATCTGATATGGTTTATCCATTCAAATTAACTTTCTTAGTGCCAATCCCCCGCCTCCACCAGATCTCACACCCTATATTTCCAAAGACGATGATCAGTATTTCGCCGGAGGAGCTTTTGGTGATATCTATAAATGTCGTTATACTCGTGGTTCCACATCTAAAGAGGTCTATCTTGGAGTTCGGCTTGGGGTTCGGCTCACTGCTAACTGCCATTCACTTCCCTTTCAGGTTGCTGTGAAGGCCTTCCGATTCAAGGTCACGATAGATGGAGATACGGGTGATAAATATGCCAAGGCAACTCATCTTATCTGCAACTGACACATGTGATTTAAACTGTCTTCTAGATGCTCCGTCGAGAGCTCGGGATTTGGAAGAGACTTGGCCATACTAACGTCGTTCCATTCCTTGGTATTGCATATGGCTTTGGAGTGCGGGGTACAGCGTCGTTGGTGTCATTGTGGATGCCAAATGAATCCCTTCACACCTTCTTGGCCAAGCATGACGACGGTCTAGGTCTGGTACACCGACTCCAATTTGTGCGTCCACTTGATGTTGACTACTTCGTTGTCCTCTAACCTCACACGATAGCTATTGGATATTGCCAAAGGGCTGCATTACTGTGGGTCGCTGTTACCATTTCAACCATTCAAAGACGGTAACATCCCACAGTACATTCTTTTCCGATTGTCCACGGTGACCTGAACTGTGTGCGTTAAAGTAGAAATATCAATGTCGCTCTTGTTTGAACAACAGACAGAATAACGTGCTCCTTGATGCCGACTACACTGCGCGGTTAGCCGATTTCGGCTACGCTTCTTCAGTGGGGACTATTCCCGAAGCGTTGGCTTATCTCCAGAGGTCCACTGTACGACCGGGTGCCTTGCGCTGGATCGCACCAGAACAAATTGAATCCGACGAGACGTTCATTCGGACAACCAGAAGTGATATATATTCTTTTGGCTGTGTCGCCCTCCAGGGAGGTTCATTGGACACAAATGTCAATTCTGTGCTGATACTGCTGCAGGTATTGTCTGGAAAACAACCGTGGTCGGAGGTTCGGGAAGATGCAGCCATTGTTTTACGCTTGGCAAAGGGCCAGAAGCCAGGCCGACCAGCGTCTCGAGCGATGGATGACTCGCACTGGAGTTTTATTCAGCATTGCTGGTCACCAATGGAGGAGCGGCCTGCTGCGGAGGTGATAACCTTGACCATCCAACAGTTCTTGAGCTGTTGCCCACCATCCCGGCCACTTCGTGACTTGCTGATACCACAGTCGAGTCGCACTGATTCTCCCGTGGACAAGTCGTCGTCGTCTCTCAGCGAAGCTACCGCTGAGGGTTTGAGTAGGACTGTCGACATCCTCGATCAGGGTAATCAGAACGGGTACGTAGCAATAACTCTCGATCCAGTCCGTTCGTCCCAGCATATTAACCCATATCGTGACCATATCGTGCTCTCCAGGTAGGCGATTTTTTTTGCGTCAAGTGGTTGTGCTGAACGAAGGTGTAGAATGGTTACGCCACCTCGTCCATCTGGTTTTCGCAGAGCTTCGTACAAGGCATCTGTATTTCACTCGCGCTCTTCATCAACAGGTAAATTGAATTTCATTTTGTTCGCTCACTTTCAATGACCTTGATCTCGCCTAAAGAGACGGCATTACCCACTGGGCAGTGGATAAGGGACGGTACTGTAACTTGCGAGTGGATGATGGACGATAGTACCATGTGTGCGGCAGAGATCACATGGGCAAGTGTTCCAGAACATCTCATTACTCATGGCGTCAAGGACATGGTACACAACAATCATCGCGTGCCGTGCAGATAGTCCGAATGCCGAATGAGCCACCCCAACATCGTACGCCACGTTCGCGAGGCACATTTGGGTTACAGGCGTGCCCCCTAACTAGATTCGTGTGCGATTTGTCGCTCTTTTGTAACAGAACTTACATTCATTGTTCTCCTCAAACTTGTACATCCAGATGACCTGGTGTCAAAGACCACACGAGATTCGAAATCCGGGAGTTACATAATGGGTCGTTCGTTTTCCGGTTCAACACCTCACATTTCCTCCGGTGATTCGATATGTGGGTTGCTTTCATTCAGCATTGTACTATTGTAGGTCTCGCTCTAATCTTTGCATCATAGATATCGCGAGATTATTGCGAGGACTAAACGTACCTATGAATTATGACGGACGATAGCGATGATCACTAGTCATACTAAGTATTTTAGATAATCCAACACCTGCCTGCAATGTGCACTGGCGGGTGCAGGATCCGTCTGTTTGGATGTTATATATTATAGGTCTGACTTGAGATCCTTTGGGATCCTGCTCTCTCCTGTCTCACACGGGGATTTCGAGACGGTCGGGTCTCGGACGTATATCTCACAATGCATAGTGGCTGCGCAGAGCCCAGATGACGCTGAGTCAGCAGTGACTTGGAGCCAAGGCCCAAGACCTTTGTCCCATTGGACACATCCTACCATCCATACTCTATCTAACTTTGTACCTCTTGCGACTGCTCTACGACGTTTTATTGACGTTAATTGGTGGCGGGATGGTCCCTGCAAGACACAACAATCGAATCGAGAAGTGGTAGGATACATCATTACGCACGGCGATGATTTCTAGGAGGGCTTGTAGGAGGTAATCATCAAAGGTTTCAACAGATGCGTACTTCTTCCTTTCTGTCATGGCACGATTGTGTCACGCCTGACGGAGAGAGTCCGATCTACGCCTTCTAGCCCATTTTCTCCCTCTTCGTCTCGCGCAATACATACCCCCTGCTTTCAGGCTTAGATCCTCGAGAGTTGGTGCATGAAACGGATCATTGAGCCTCAATAAGTCGACGAAGTGATGTAGGTTCTCTCCTCCCGGCAAACCCAGGCCATCGAAACGTCGATAGCCACTGTGCCGCGCCACCCCGCACCCTCATACCTCGCCGGCCATGGTTGCGGAAACGACACCTATCTCGGGATCCTTGAACGGATCAACGCGCTTGAACGATTTCGGGAACTGCGACCCGATGGCTATGCCTCAAACCAACTTGGAGCACACATCCACTCCTCGTACCATAGGCCTTCCCATGCATATTCCTCCCCCTCGACATGCTCAGGTTCGGGATATGGATAGGCAGCCTACATGCCTTGTACCCTCGCCACCTTTCTCCCGCTGAGCGAAGGGGAGAAATCCAAGTCGGGGTTGGATATCGAGTTTGCGAATGCCTGGGAAACCATGGAGGATTGGAATGAGGACGATGTGGAGGTGGTGATGGAGAAGAGGATGTCGTGTTATTCACGTTTGAGGTGACGGGGACGAGGGGGGGAAGGGACAGGAACAAGGTCAAGTGTAGAGTGATAGAACGGGAGAGTAGCAGAGGAGGTCGAGGTCGAGGTCGAGGGTGGAGAAGAGCCAATGGTCCTGCCGCAGGTGGGTGATGATGTATGTCCAAACAACGTCATGTCTGAAGCTGGAATGTAGGTATCTGCCTTGGTGTGGTGGATATAGTTGTCGAGTATTTATAACAATTCATACAAGCGCACCGGATGTTAGATCTGATTTCGGACATGAATGGAAAAGGGTGATCACGCCAGGCAAGAAATATCGTCATGACTGGGCTGGGTCATACTGCGCATGATGACAGGATGTTCTCAGGATTCGGCGCTAAAACGAAGGCCATCGTATCGCCATGAGACCGTTGCCTCACCTTTACCTCGTGGTATGTAAGCTGCTAGTTTCCCATGCGTTAAG
>JBBPNR010000542.1:0-21673 GCA_038091015.1 Boletus vermiculosoides
CACACGGTCTGGGATCTCACATGACCCCGTGCAACCTAGATCAACCTGCATCTCTCGCACGCCGAACATCGCCATCTACCTTTCCTGCCCACCCTCTGCCTCCTCAATTTGCGTCCGGGCCTCTGCATACCCACCATAACAGTTTTCCCGGACAGTGGGCGATGTCCTCGCATCCACCTCTGTTTCGAAATCAGCCGTCTCAACCTCACATGTACTACGGACATCCACTAGAATCCAGTCCATACCCACCAACTCATTTTTTCCCCCTTCCTGGACATCAGCCGCTGCCATACTTCCAGCATCAATCTAGTCTGGAAGGCAACAATCCATATTACAAGCAGGCACAGCACCTCCCTGTCCCTATGCCCCAGTCCGCAACTAGCAGTCCTGGACCATCTCGTGTAGGATCATACGGCACACAGCCATATGTGCCACCCCTCTATAGTCCGACTGGTCACTTTGGGTTATCGCAGCAGTACCAGCCTAACACGTATCAGTGGTACTATGGTCCGCGCTCATTTGCAAACACGTTCGACAAGGGTGTCCCTACGCAAGTTCAACAACATTATCCCGTGAACTATTCACACCCTTGGACTCAGCGCCTGCGCAGAGATTTCAACAAACTCAGGGCGCAGTCGACAGACTTGGAGAGCTTACCCTCGCCTAGTCTGGTTCCTAGCAGCAAGCCAATCGTTGTCGCCGCTTCACGGAATACCACATCCCCTCCTGCTACTGGTCCGCCAGAACGAATTTCTGCGCACACCTCGTCGAAGAACGACGCACATGAGCTGAGAAACAAGTCGGCAGCTAGCACCTCGCGTACACGTGCCAACAATTCATCCGTTCGCCGTTACTACCACCCAAATCCACCACCCAATCGATCGGAGTGGGTAATGTGGGTAGGCAATGTTCCAAGCGACGCCACTCATGATGAAGTCTGGCGATTTCTCAAGTACCCCGCTCCATTGTCTCCAGGCTCCGAAAATAGTGGCAGAGTCAAAGACAGTGGAGTGATGTCTATCTATCTCATATCTCGTTCCAACTGTGCCTTTGTGAACTATCAATCTGAGGAGCACTTGAATCAGGCGATCGCCCAATCCAATGGAAGGAAATTACGATCTCACGACCACCGATGTCCACGGCTCGTATGTAGAGCACGCCGGAAAGAGGATGATCTACGAGCTGGAGTTGGCGCTCAACGTGGGATGTGGGTTCATAAACAGTATGTCAAGAACATGTTACAGATTGGCAACGAGTCAACGATCGAGAAGACTGCTTTGCCGAAGGGTCGTCGGTCAAACCCACCCACGATAAGTGATCCGCCGCTAGTCCCATCAGCTTCCAGGGATGAAGAAATTTCGAGGTCGGATTCTTGGGAGGGAGTAAATCCCAAAGTTCCTACTCGATCGTCCAGCTCGTATGCTTCGACAACGTCCAGTTTTTTGGTCCGTCATTTCCCTAAACGTTTCTTTATTCTCAAATCACTGGCACAGGTAGGTCCACCGCGTTGTGTCCAAAGGTGACGTGCAGCATAATTGACTTGACGATCACAGTATGACTTGGATCTCAGCGTTGAACGTGGTCTGTGGGCAACCCAGAAGCACAATGAGGCAATATTAGATCAGGCTTTTCGTACGAGCAACGAGGTCATTCTGATATACAGTGCGAACAAGAGTGGCGAGTTCTACGGATATGCACGGTTTGTCTGTCTGCCCAGTCTCCGTCGGCATACCACGCTGATTCCCGTACCACAGGATGGAGAGTGACATCCTTCGTAGTAGCAACAGTATTACGTGGGCATCGTACGCAGGTTCATCGCCGTCGTCTGGGTGCATGCCCGGTTGCAATACGCCGGAGGAGCGTGAAGGTCCATCGCGTCAAAGCCCACAGATGTATACTTCGCCCTCTGAGTGCCGGTGGGTCGAAGCATCCCCATCTCCACTCGTGCCCTCTTCAGATGACACGGAAAATAGTCGGAATGCAACCAGTTCCCCTCAAGCCGAGTCCGCTCAAGAGCGACGGTCAGCGCCACCTGTGCTTGATTGCGATTCCGAAAACCCTATTCATTCCGATCCGCCTCTGCAGTCAAGTTTCGGTTGTACTCATAAAGGATGGCCGAAGTCTGCTCGAGTGTCCCAACACCCTGACTCCCCCTCAACTCTGCGACCTGGGTTGGGAAAGAACCCTGGAGCACGCGCAGGAACAGAAGGCAAGGGTGGAGTGGACGATCCGGGTAATCCCGGATTACTCTTGCAGCCCGTAGCGGAGGTGCATAGCGCGAACGGCGTCGAAGAGAGCGGGATCCAACCTGCGTCAACGGTTATGCCGTCTGTAGCGATGCACGGCCATTCGGAAGCTCAACAGCGGGATGAAAGTTTGGGAAGAACGTTCAAAATCAAATGGTTGTGCACCGAGCGAGTTCCGTTCCATCGGACACGACATTTGCGGAACCCATGGAATCATGGTCGAGAGGTCAAGGTGTCGCGAGATGGCACGGAGCTTGAACCTGCCGTCGGGCAACAGCTGATTGAAGGGTGGCCGACCCTCGCCAGTGAAACAGCCGATGACGATGCTAGGCGTGCCGCCGGCTTGGCAGGTAGGCGTGCTGCGAAATCGCTTGCAACGCCTGGCCCTTCAGGTGCCAGTGCAAAGAGCGCCAAGGAAGAACTATCATGACTATTCGGACGAATCAGACGCCGTATCCATTAACTTTAGGTCATGCAGCGTGCACGTAGCTTTCCCGTCATTTTGTGCGCATTCATTCATTTCGCATCATTATCACATCGCGGCGCACTCACGGACCATTCACGAATCAGAGCACAGTGTTTTTCCGTTTCTCGTTCATTGTCGTATGTCACGCAATTCGAGATACGTTCTGTAGCCATAGGTAGATCTTTACTGAATATATTGCTTTTCATTTTCCTGATGCGGCCGCAACTTGTTGCAGTGGCACACCGGAACCTGTGCACGCCACAGGTCCGACTCGTTTGTACTGAGCGCTTGAGCTTAGTAATAGTGCCGCGTTCACTCGTCTGACCGACCCTTCGCAGCTCAGCGCTCCACACTCGATGAACATTCCATCAATGACTCAAGCACAGCTGGTTACGTCGCATTATTCCTCCGCATTCTGACCCCAAAGTCTCGGTACCGTCATTCTATTATGGGTACACTAAATGTTCGCACACTCAGCAGAGATCTCGAAGGTGAAATAATTTTTTTCGTAAGATGGCCATTCTCTGGCCGCCGTTTCAGGCGAATGCGAAGTGCCTCCGGGAATAATAATACGCCAGAGAGTTTGCCTCCGCTTAAATACCTCTTGGTGTCGATCTCAACTCTCATTCGGCCATATCAACGATTTCAGGCCAAATTTCGAGAAATGACCACCCTCGCAGACCTGACGCTCGAAATCATCGACTGCATCCTATTCGCACTCGACCCACTCGACATCGCACGCGTCTCTCAAACCTCTCGTTTCTTCTACGAAATCATTTATGGTCCCCTTAACCGACAATTCTGGCGTGGACTCTACCTCGCACAACCACTCGACGATCCTCGACGCACAGTGACTCGCCTTGGCAGTCGCCGAGATGACATTGACTGGAAGGGAGAGCTGCAGCGAATCGTGAGGGCATGCACAGTGATGAAACATCCAACCGCGTGTCGACGAGAAGAACGATGTCAAGTGCTGCACACCTGTATCAACCTCATCACCAATCTACCCCCCATTTCCTCCCATGACGGTGCTGGGGAGATGTCATGCAACGCGCGATGGATACAACATTTTCTCGGGGACGGTGCATTCTTGGAGCGTGAGTCGTTGTCGCAAGAGGAAGAACAACTGCTATCGAGGCTGCATGCGTTGTTCGGGCTTACCTGGAGAGACCTCAATGCGGAACGACGTCGGGCGTCTCAGGCATTCGTGTACAGCCTCCGTCATCACACTGCTCAGCGTACCTACGGGCCGTTCATGCCGGGTGACAGCATGCGTGTTGATTGGGTATTCGTTTGGATACTCGTGCATGACCTCGGAATGCTACTGGTGGACACAGATGGCGAGGATGGAGAGACTCCCTATGTCTGTCCGCTGGGCGTATTGCTTTGTCAGAGCATCATTCCTCGGGGATTGGACCTAGACAAGGTGGACGATTGGGCCTGCATAGAGGGACTGTGGACGGTGAACTATGGGTTCATGGACCACCGTGAGTTCATACGTAGGTTTTTCTTATCTTCCATCCAATCACCCGGATTGCTGACGAGCGGTGTCCTGGCTGCCAGTTTATAATGACCCGTCGGTAAGTAAACAGCCACCTTGGTTATCAGGACGCAGCCGACGTTCGTGGGACATCATTAGGTACCGGATCATGAACCTCAGGATACAACGATCTTCGATGGCGCCGAAGAAACGTTAGCCTCGATGGACATGTACGTTCGTGTCGCAGGCATCGAGCCCGACCCTTCTCACCCAACGTGTCCAAAGATCAACATCGTCGGTGAAGTGGACGGCAAGCTTCATGTCGTTGGTTTCGTCAAGCTTACGGACGATGATCAAGTATGGTGGCATCACGTGAGCATACGTCCCTCGCCGCAGTAGAAATGCGCAGTCTAATTACTTGTATGTGTTTTCCCAGGACGCGGGAAATGATAACCAGATGGTGTGGAGGTAGGGTTACATTCATCTGACATAGTTGGGAATGTGGAGTAGTGGACCTGATTTTTTTTCCTGCTCTAGCGGTAATGGGATCGGAATGGGCAGTGTTCGGTCACGGTATGGTTTCATAGGCATTTGGTCCACCGTCTTCCATGATGCCGAGGATCCAATTGGTATGTTCACTTCCATTCACTGCCTTTTGGGTCCCTATTGAAACACACTCGCCAGGGCCGTTCTGGATGAAACGGGAATTCCTCGTCGATGAGGATGAATAATCGAGGTTTGGTTCTCCCCTCTACTCCAAAACTATTGGGGTCGTGCCCATGTTGAAAGTAGTTCTCCGCGCGTTCTTTATGCCTCGTGTTGCTGTAGCATTCTCTTACCCTTTATTCTGCAGTACCCTTTCTCCAAGTTATGTTTCCCAATTTGCGATCCGATAGGCTTTATGCCCAGTTTTGGATACCAGATTTTGAGCATCATCGCCAATCAGCGATGGCAGAAAAGTCCGGCAGGGACACCCTCAATCTCCCTTTTTACTAGCCGCATCCTCCAATCTTAGCTTTCGATAACATGTAGTAGTGCTGCCAAGCAATACTAGCTGGTATAACCCTGAAGGCTGGTAGTCATGTTGATTCAGTATTTTCACAGAATTCCACACGTTTCTCATTGTCCATGTGTATGGCTATATTGGCATCAGGTACAAATTCTGGCGGTCTGCGAGTTGGAACGAGTCCGAGCCGCGCACGTCGGATCCTCCGGAATGACCGTTTAGGAGACAATTATGTACTGCTGTCAGCCAGCCACGATGACCCTCAGCAGTAATGCATAATCGACTAATATTCATGACGTATCCGTGGCTTCTGTACCAACATGACTTTCGAAGTTGCTGTGCCCCTGCCAGAGTAACATTACACACGAGATATCCTAGCACATTCATCTATTTGTGGCTGGTTATATACTTTACACACCAAGAGGTCTAACTACAGCCGATGGATAGATATACATGATCACAAGGGGTACTTACATAAAATAGAGGCGTTAGAGTGATATCGTACAAAATAGTCATCCAGGAGTCTTCTTTTAGAGCTTTACCGTAAACTTGAGCCGACCATCTTCACAGGGTTCACAGGTGACGCCCTCCATGTTCTCTATCACGAAGTGTGCACCGATGTGTTCAATTTGCTCCCGGCTGTGGCTGGTGCAGACGGCGATCACAGTTGCGCCGCTAGCGAGCCCAGCCCGGATTCCGCTGGGGGAGTCTTCAAAGACGACGCAGTTCGACGCACAGAAGCCCAGCTCGCGCGCTGCAAGGAGGAATGGATCGGGTGCAGGCTTTCCCGCCTTCAAGCGCTTGTCATCTGCGGTGATGGTCACCTTGGGAGGTACGATACCGACGCGCGTCATGCATCCATGCGCTATCGGCGAATAGACACCCCGTCATTTCGTTGGTCAGATTTGAAACCACGATCACGTACCATAGGTTTTAGCGCCAGATGTGGCGACAGCGTACCGGCCCTTGGGGACCGAGTCCATCATCCTCTTGACGCCAGGAAGAATACGGACAGAGCGATCTACGTTGGCAGCTTCAATCTGCCAGGTCTCCAAGCATGGCTTCTTGGCGTCAGGCTCGAAAGTGAGTATATCTTCGTCTTCTTCGAGGATCAAGTTGTCAAAGCGGCGTGCATCATAGATCGACGCTTCCGGTACCGCTGACATAGCCAGCATGCCGTTCAAGCGGGATGTGAAAGAAGGACGACGACTGTCGAGCGCGGCAAAAGACGAAGCACGAGACGACGGTAGTGAACTCATAGGGGTCGCGGCAAGTTCGGGGGTAGCCTCCCCCGAGCTGAGAGGGCTGAGAGGAGAAGACGAGATAGGAGAGGAGGGGACGGCAGAACCAGGACCGAGGATGCGGTACGCGTCAGCAAAGAAGAGAATACTCTCTTCGAACTTTTGGACCTCGGCGTCCATCTCGTGGGGCTTGATTGCTGGCTTGAACTGCGCGAGGTTGTCGACAGCTCGCTTGCCGTGGGTAGCGGCGATCACGTAGGCCGGGTCCTGTCCGATGTCCTTCGCGACCTTTCCCCACGCAGCCTCGACAGCAGCGATGGAGTCGGTGAGGGTGCCATCCTATGAACAGACTAGAAGTGTTAGATTTTGAAAGCAAGAATAGGATGGACACACACCATGTCAAACAAGACAGCATCGGCGTAGAAAGTATGGACGCTCGACTGCATGATGAGAATACTGAGGGGGAAAGTGTTGAGAGAGAAATTCGAATCTCGTCTGGCACAACCATGCTGACGATGCCGCCTCGTTTATATACGGGTTGCTGTGCCCATTCCTTATCGCTATCCTCGCAGCCTGACGTCAAGGGTTGGAAGGTATTTAGCCGGCGATGTGGAGCGCTCTTAGAGGATATCCTTCGAAGGTAACGAGGTTGAGCATGACGATTTGATATAAGCTCCGCTTGTCTCGTATCGAAGTTTTCCACAGATGGAAGAGGCAGGATAAACTTTCACCTGAAGGAGTACTTGAGGCGAAGTTATCACGAAAGATGATAAAAGGAGTATGTGCAACTATAACAGCCGATATCAGATAGGTTCAGCAAAGCGCTTAAGCACTCGCCCGAAGCATCCTAGCAAGAAGAAGTTTCAACTCTGGGTTCCAACCTCCCTCCCAAAAGAGGCAACTCCTCAAGATCGCCAAAGTCGTTCACGAGTATTTCCGCTCCGGCCCACTTTCGAGGGTGCTTGCCACCGCCGCAGTGGAGCAAGCGTGTGAGGATAGCCTCCCCCAAGGAAGTTTGGGCGCGTGCCTCGCAAGCCTGAAACAGCTTTTCCGGGAATTCCTTGACAAGTCCTTCAGGACCTTCACGTACATCTATCTTTATCTCTCTCGCGCTCCAGCACTTGGCATGCGCTACTTATGCTCTTCACCCTCGCGCTCCCCCTCAACGTCATATTCGCTGAGTATGGCACATGCTGACAGACGTATGAAAGGCATCTACTAAACGACAGTTTTGGTAACGCTGGTGTCACACGTGCGATCGTGAGCAACTCGCAAGCCTTAATTGGTGTCAGATGAGGTCAAGCCGTCGGGGGACTGTGCCTCGTAACTGAATATCTTGATTTTCGCTCTGTTTCGTTTCGAACTACGCTGACGCCACTTTTGCGCCTTAATCGCCTGGGGCACCAGGACAACTTATGTGTTACGTGGCCCAGTGTTTGAAGCCACTGGCGTCCCAGTGGAAAGCCGCAAATCCGTGGCCGCCACCGCCGCTGCCGTCGCTACGATTATGGCGGATGGTCCTGGCAGGGTGGGGCGCTACACAGAAACACATGCGAATCGTGGGCTGTTTGTAGTGATCTTAATCAACGGTATTGCATCATCATGATATAGGACCATCAGCATTGTTAGGTTGTGATTGTTTCGGAAGGTTTCTAACAATAGAATCAAACAAATTTCACTGTCGCTCTCATCTGATAGGACCGGGTCGGGAATCAAGGGGTGACCCGGATGCTTGATCGGTTGCGGGAAAAGTGGCTGCTTCTATTTGAAGTAGAATGGAAGAACCGATGATGGTCGAGGGTGCTAATCATGCCAGCGAAGGCAGCGCTCGGCACTGACGGTGGCCCGAGGCCGTGCCCCTTGCGGACAAAATGCGAGCTTCTAAAGGGGGGTGGATGGACCAACCAGCGAACCAGACGGCGTTCTATATGAAATAGCGGGTCATAGATCATAATCGGGGCGAGCGAGAGATAATCGATAAGCCTTGACCCAGAACAACGGCGCTCTGATAACGCGTAGACCTTGCCTGATAACATTACGCGAGCCGCATCTATTACCGTGCGAACGCCATGGATGGTTGCCTTATTCCGTGGCTCGCTGTTGGTCACGGTGTACATATGGCATGCGGTGACACTCACCCAGCACGTGGCTCCTTCAGGGTTCAGTCCAGATACCACGTCCAGAACTTCAGATAGGTTCTCGCATTATCATTGCCTCTAGATCTTATGCCCTGGGGCCGCGGTGTACGTCTGCGCACTGAATTTCTTTTCGTCATCTAGGTCATGCTGACCCCCAAACGTTATAGTCGACCATGACACACGCTGAGCGGTCATATGGAAGGTACTTTGTTCTCTTCTTTTTGTAAGCGTTTGTCGTCCTCTAATGGAAGGTCCGAGGCCGATAAGTGTCACATATACGATCGCGATCAGTTCCGACAAGCCTTTCTCGGTGACGATGTTGTTCAGTCGAACATGCGATAAGTTGACGATCAGCTGATCCAGACTCAGAAGTTCCATTGATCCGACGATCTCATCATGGAACAAGAGTGGCCCTGTGACGTGGTCGTGGAACGCTGAAGCGGCTTACTGGCGACGGATTGGTGTCAAAAATTTTATTGCCAAAGGCAACACCTAAAACCCACATCAACACCCGGATTCCGTCGAATCTCGGGATACGTCGAAGATGTAGCGTACTCTCCAATCCGGGAAAATCGAGCAATAAAAGCGCTCGTTCGCTGTGCCTGCCGAATAATGTACATCCGTGGTGACCGCGAATCGATACCATCGATATACCCACGATAGTCAACGGTATAACCACCCCATAAATTCCTCCAACTGTGCCCGTGGAACGGGTTCCACAACAAAACGTCTTTTCCCGCTGAATTCGTTAACCCGATGGTCAAACAAATGTGAGTACGGTAGCATTTCGGTCACCCATATCGCAGTACCCACCCAGAACCGAATCGGATCATCGATGTTGGAGAACTCGCACTGGTTCCTTCATCGTCGACGATCGACTCACACGATTTAAATTCCAGTGTTATGGCAACATAGATTATTACAAGTAGTTTTGCTCCACCGTCTCAAAGTCCAGTCGCCAACAGTCATGCGTGACTTACACCTGGTAAAATGAAACCTAGTCGGGTCGTCTTGGATACCGTTGCTGGCTCGCAACCTATCAGTAGTGAATCAATCACATTTAGATTACGATGATGCTATGATAGTCGTTCAAGAGTACTCGTAATGTTTCGATCTCGAGTGTTTATCATATTGGTGCATGTTCCTCTCACCTGCATAAAGAAAAACCTACGTGCCGCGCGAGAACACCTCGTATAGCGATCGAACAAGGACACAAAAACAAAGAGAAAAAACAGGAAGAGGACAGACATGAACCGAAGCTTGTGCATGGCCAGCCAAGATACCAAAAAGTAATGAGGGACCAAGGGAAAGAAATAATGTTAAAGACAGGAGTGCTTCGGACATATTCGTGGTGTTGTCCGTTCAAAAAGTCAACAGTCCGGAGTTGAAGATGCGATGCGGGATATAATGCACAAAGGCAATGAGGGGGGACACAAAAGGCAGTCTACAACTTGATATTCTGAGGAACTCTATCAGTGTGGGAGAACGGTTACAAGGAGGTTCTGACACGTACTTTAAAAAACGATGAATGATGCAATGTCCATCATCGGTCTGTGCTCAGCCAAATATTTCTGTGACAGTGCGTCGACGCTCCCGCCTTTGCGACGGGAACGCAATTGTCTTGGGTTGAGGGTTTCCGCCCGCTGTCTCGCGCTCCTCGGCGGCGGCTTCCAGTGACATGCGGGCTGCACGGACACCGAGGGTTCGCCGACGAGTATCCCTCTCAGTTTCCGAGCCAGAGAGTGGCGTGCGAATCTGATTGACACCAGAGGTATCCTCTTCCGCAGTCGTACCCACGCGCCGTCGAGCCTCGTCACGGGTCCGCTGTTGCTGAAGGGCAGATACTGACACTTCCGACGGACGGGAAAATGTTACAGAGGAACGCACTGAGTCGCGGGAATCTGTCCGCTCCATAGGAAACGTAGAGGCCGCCTCAGGGGAGGCAGACGCTGTGTGTGTTGAAATTGCTGTCGTGGGATTGGGTGTGGGTAAAGAGAAAGGTGGATTAGGATTGCGAACGGTGTTTATGGAAGCCAAAGAGACGTTCCTACGACCGCCTTTGTCAACTGCAGTGTTGGATCTTTGAAGTAGGGATTCGGACGGGAGAGTTGGGAGGGGAGGTGGGGTAGAGTACGCAGGTGGTTTCGACCTTTCGGCCAGAGGGTATCGAGATGCAGGAGTTGGGGAGGGCTCATAGTCCACTGATAAGTCAAGGACATTGGTTGGTGAATCATAAATCCCTGACCCATTCGTTGTCATACGCTGCTCGCGATGCTCACGAGGCGCGAATAACCGTCGGGAAGTTGAAGGTGGATGCAAACCGCTTCTAGAGAAAGTTGAACGATCTCGGTCGTTGTCCCGGTCTCGTGAGGACGGAGGGCGGGCAAGGCTAAGATCGCTACGAGAGGAGAGCCTGCGAGATATATCAGCTCCGCCGGTGGAGATCATTGGTTCCCAGCTCAGTCGTGACTCGGCGCTCCGTCTACCATCTTGACCCCTGCTGCTGCTGCCCCTCTCGAGGCCCGAATCAGACGGAGGCCTCCTAGTTGTGTCATCATCCAGGCTCATTGACCTCAGGTGGGCAGATTCAGATGCTCCAGCTGCATCCTTCAACAGCTTTCCAACACCAAGAATGAATCCAGTGAGCGAGCGCACTACATCATCGCTCTCCCGCAAGCTCTCCCGAAAGTCAGAGCCAACATCTCTCCAGATTTGTGCGGGGTGATTGGGCCCGTCCGCCTCATAGTACTCGTCATCTACTTCAACGGCAATTTGTTGTTGAACCGCATTGGTTGTCGCGCCCCTTAGGATCCTGTTGAGCCTCTCCGACGAACGTATGATCGCGCTTGAGTGATCGGATAAATCACGAACTGTTTGGGATTGATTTGAAAGTCGAGAGAGTTGTGCTTGAAACATCGAGAGTGATTCCAGCATGAGGCGGGTGTGTTCAGCATTCTGGGAATTATTGGCCAACCAGCCATTACCACCAGGGGTTACGTTCGTGTAGTGGCGGGATGAAGTGCCTGCACGCGACATGTCTGGGTCGCCAGGAGTTTGGGGTAAGGTAAGGATGCGCGTAGTTGGTGAATGCCGGGACTCTGGTCTGTCCGAAAGGTCATAGGTCGTTCTCCGGGACCGTATCGAATAACCCCCGTGTGAAAAGTCTGCCATCGACGTAGAGGGCCGAGATGAGACGTCACGTCTCGTATCCCGGTCTACGACCAAGGCAGTGGGTGCCCGAGGTGGATCTGAGTGTAAGTGGGGGCGAGGGGCAGGCGGGGCAACGGCTTCGTCGACACGTGCGCTGGATCCACTCGTTCGACTCCTATCATCAGCATCGGATCGCCGCTGCTTTGCCGCATCCTCCCACTCCATCACGCGACCAGTACTCGGGCTAACTACGCTCGAACGTGCCCTGCGCATAGGAACGTTCACATCACGTCCGTCACTGAAGATATCCTCGTTTGGCGGGGCACCTTGTCTCCCACTCCCGCGCATGACAATCCCCGCCGCACGCAAGCTCTCGCCTGCAAGCCTCCCTGTTGCACCTACGCCACCATTCAGAGCACTTTCTGCACTTCCTCCTCGTTGAGACTGTCTTCGCCCACTATCGGGAGCATTACCTGATAGGTCGTCGGAAAGCCAACGGGTCTGATGTCGTCGTGTCAGATCCCTCACAGTGGAAACTCGAGTAGACCGAGCACCGCGAGGAGAGTACTGAACCCTGCTTGTTGCGTTGACAGCTGTATGCGCCGCAGTCCTTGGTGAATGATCGTCCTCGTACTCATCATCTCGGAAGGATGACCGGTGTGGAGTCATAGGCTCGATTGAAGTCTGAGGCAAATGCATTTTTAGCTGACTGCACAAAGAACCTAACCATGCCACAAACCCGTCCATCCAAGCTCCGTCGTTCTCTGTCCCTGAATTCCTTCGGAAGCGGCTGCCGTGACCTTTTGCTTCCTGTGGGGCTCCTCCTTGAAGAAGCTACAGCGGCCAGCGCTGCTTCAGTGACATCATGATCATTTCTACTGTATCTCCCGCTCTCCACACTCTGAGTGGAGATAGCACTCGCCATGGACACTCGTTTACGGGGAGTGCGTGACGGGCCAGGAGACGCCTGACGCGTCTTCTCCGGAGACGTGGGTGCAGAGATGAGCCTTTGTCGTTGACGGGAATTTGATACAGACGGAGGTGTCGATGAACGTTCAGGAGATGATGAGCGGTAGGAATTGGAATTGGACTCAGAGCGGGAGGGAGTTGGCGCGCGCAGGCTTTCTCGCTCGGTCTCGGATCCCGAGAGAGTATCACTGCGTTGAACCTGTGGTGCAGACTGCGACTGCGACTGCGAATGGGACGAGAGGCGAGATGATGATGATGTGGAAGCGGACGAAGATGGGGCATTAGGTGAACGAGAAGTATGGGTAGGCGATGAAGTATTGAGGCGGGAAGAGAGTTTGTCTAGTGCCTGCCCATCATCCGCCATTTCGCAGCCGAGACGATTTGAATAGCATATAGGCATCAAGAATGCAAATTTAACACCGAAATACCGAAACAACGGTGGAATTCAAGAAACCGTGGTTCCGAAGGTTGCCAGGAATGCACCGCAACACGTGGAGTGGAACAAGGGCATGCAATAAGCGTATGTTGAGGGGGAAGCGCAGCAGGCTCACCATGCGGTTGCGTTGAGCAAGGTTTCTGACTCGCTGGAGCGCTGCGATATTCTCGCTGGGGCTTTTGACTCCAAGTCTCCGGTCGAGTCTGGCGGTATTATCTTCCTCACCCGCGTAGTCGTTTTCGTCATCTTCGTCATCAGAATTGGGTCTTGAAGTCTTAGACATGGCCATGGGTTTATCATACGTTTCTGTAGGGATCATTGCACTGGGGGAACCTGAATACGAAACCGGACGCTGTCTGATGCTGCCAGACTTCGCGCTGCGATTGTCACCGGTTGAACCGCTGCCGGTTGAATTGGTTGCTGGGGGAGATGGCAGTCCAGAAGGTGAAACAGCACCGGGGCTCTCTGGAGGCTCAGGGAGATCCGGGATATTGGTTTCCTTGGGATCCTTGGGTGGTAACGATCCTAGGAATATTGCGGACAAAGGACGCCTCGAGGAAGCAACGAGTGAGCGCGGCGGCATCAGAGTGGGCGCAACAGGTCATCAACCACGGCGTGCGTGAAAAAATAAGTCGTCGTCGTCGTCGTGCACGGCGAGCAAGAGGTTGGGACGACGACGAGGTCAACACCGGGGAAGGAGCAGATGAAGAAAGGGTAGTACCGTGGGAATTCAGACTTGCCTTCGGCGCGCTGAACCTTTCCGAATTCCGACTCCGAACGTACCGTCTCCAGCAACTGGACAACTTAAGGGTGGTCGTCAAGAAACACAAGTTCAATAGGTAACAATAAAGCACTGATATTATTTCGCGCCGTGTTGCGTGGAGAATTCACCCGACTTATTCTTCTAGAGGCAGATCCGGGCACCAATAACTGTTTTACTCTCTGAGGTTGTTTTTTGATCACGAGGAAGGTTGTGGGATGCAACTCTCCAGACTCTCACACTCAGGAGATTCTCTTCTGACTGAATTTAGCCTTTGAAGACTGTATCTCGCAAGTTCGACCCCTTATGGAGAAGCACTTGCTTTGATCCAGTTCATCACTAACTAAGTATTGAGGAGCCTTTGCCTGATTCTCTGGCCCACTTACCATTCCAGCCCCTCACATCAATCAACCATTCATATTCGTTTTTGTCGCGGCTAAATGTCACCGCTGGTGATCGTACTGACTACCAATTCGACCAACTGATTTGCTGGGTGGACAACCAACAGACGCGAGTTTCGAGGTAAGCGGTTTTTCGCGCCGCCAAAGGGGAACCAACGGTGTTGACATTTATCCGCGACACCCTTTTCCTTCCCCTTTAATGCCTGGTGCCCTCATGTTCCCGGCCGAGCGTTCGGCTTTAGTGCTCAGTGTACGTCGTCCCACACTTGTTTCAACACCTCCTTGTTGATATTGATGTCGCCTCAATGATTAGATCCCATGCCGACGGGAGAACGTGCGTCGCACCGCCGCGCTTGGCGAACCTGACCGTGATGCGCCCATGGACACATCCGAGCTAGCCGACAATTAGACGCTCTTACATGCACCGCCGCGCCAGATAATAAAAGACGTTGCAGGAGAAACCCATCACCTCCCCCTTTCCTTTTCCTTACTCGTCCCTTTCTAAAATCAAATTTCGAGCTCGCACTTGCGCCCATATGTACGTTAGGTGCGCGGACTTCCATACCTACCGTGAACTTGGGAAACGTGAATGGATGGGAGGGAAGGCATATACCCGGTGAAGGGCCGATCTTTTTGTCTGTCCGGTCATCTAATTCTCACTTCTTTTGCACTTCTCCCCCCGTTTGAATTCCAAATGCCGTACAACTCTCACGTAGCGCTTCGCAACGTACAGTCGACTTCTAACACATACAGGTATATCCTATACTCTCTAATAGCTTAGAGGTCTTTGTATGATCGCTTGCATGACCCACTCACAAACCCCGTACTCATACCCCAAAGGCTCGCTCAATGAGGAGTGTACGTTAGAAGGGAGTCCACTATATACACGCCTCGCATCTACATTACCTCTGCCGAGGTCCAAACAGCACGGGCCTTCGACACGAACAAGAACAAAACAAAGGGAAAAGCGTCGGGAGGTTTCGTTCATCACAACTCGTATTTGAAGGCCTCATAAACCAACATGAATGAATGGAACCCAAGATAAGAACGATACACAAGACTCGTGAAGCCGCTTGATCGCGTACTGCGATGTTTCTGCAGCCTGCCTACTGTCTGGAACCTCGTCATCGTGAAAGAGCGTTTTGTAAACATCCTTCGTGACCCTTGGTGCATCGCTGTCCATGATCGTCCACATTGTTGCAATGACACCCCTGTACCCCGCAAGAAGCATTCCCGCCGCAAGATGGATACCTTCTTCCGACAGTCGTTCGTCTCCCATTGCAATGTGACATGCAGAGAGGAAGGCGAGACCCCCCTGAGGGCGTGATAACCGAGCGATATCGGAAAGCTTCAGACGTTTGCCGTGAGCGAGTGGGGGACCGTTGTCTAAAGGATTCCTGCGGTCTTGCGTGCCGTGACATGCAAAATGCACCCAGTCCGTCTCCGTCATCTTCGCCAAGATATCCTCGACAGTCCTATCCGCCTCCTGCAAGCCAGCTTGAGTGCACTCATGGTATGGATGTAGGGCGAGAACAAAATATGAGAGTTTTGGGTCCCGGTTGGTGCTATCATAAATACCTGCGGCATGGATGGGAAGAAATGTAAACGGCGCGGTCGGGCACCAGAAGATGCGAGGGAGTTTAGGGCCCGACGTCTGTGGTTATAAATGAGCATAAAAACTGACATACCAACAGAGCGAGGACGTCGAGTATTGGGCTGACGACTTTGTCCCACAGGTATAGTAAAATAGTGCTAGACACGTCATCGGGACCCATACGGTGAAGTCTTGCGTCTCATCACGCAAGATGACACGGCCATTGAGTCTCAGCAAATATTTCAGCCGTAGCCGCATGTCTGCATCTTCATCGTAACCAGTGTTCGAAGGTGGGACATGGATGACATGGTCTGAGCCCACCTTGACGATCAATGCATTACATCTGTGTTTACTAGCATTGAGAAAAGGCCCGAGGATGGGCCCGAGTGCGCCAAGGAAGAAAGTTGGTGAAACGTCTTCGGGAGTAGGAACCGCTCGAAGCCAGGTATAGCGCGTATTTCTGCAAGAAGTCGAGAGAGAGGGCAAGTGTATGACGCTGTCGGGCCTGCTTCTCCAATAATCCGCCCATCGTATTCGAGTGACTCGTGAACTTGTTGAGTGTATTTCTATCCCGAGCACTAGCGCGTTCAAACCTTTCCACGCTAATTGCGGAAGAAGGTCAATAGCAACCGCATATGCATCCAGAAGTGACTGGGAGTCATGTCGGAGAAGGCGAAGACACTCTATCCAAAGTTGGGTGCTCGAAAACGATCGGGAGGTGGAGCTGCGTGGGATGAATGTCCGAAATCAATTTGCCCAGGTCGATGTCGTCCCAACACACAGTCCACACAGCAGCCATTCGTGAGATAGATCCGCGAGAACTTGGACCTCCGCGTTCATTTCATTAAAAAACCCTTCTACACGGAGAAACACGGAACGTGGACGCAGCACGAGTGCAAGTCTTGTTATCATAGACCGGCGCCGGTCCAGGTGTCGTCGAGAGACGCAAAGGACAGATGATGGACTTCGGTATCGTAGAAAAAAAGTCAAGAGCAAGTCACGAATAAGCACGTAGCCCACATTGACCGCATCCGTGCCTACTGATAACTTGAACTGAGGGGAAGCTAGTGACTTGTAAGTAGGTAGTTGCAATTCATTTCCAAGCCAAGCGTGGGAGGATCGGTAACTGAAGTACTGAGGCTTCGACGCCGTGGCAGGAATGCTCAAGACACCAGACTTTAGCCTTTCCGCTGTCTACAATCAAAGGGACAAGACGCATCTTCCGAGTGAGCGCTATGACAGCTTACCTCAAGCTTCAAGTTCAGTTCTTATAGAGATTCGGTGAGTGTTTTTTCCAGTCCCGGCACTAAGATCTAGTAAGTCGGGATCGATGGACATTGGGTATCTCCTTTTCTATGAGAATGTCAGCTGTCTCACCACGCATGATTATCTGTTGGTTGAAGTCGGGAACCGTGTTGGATGGTGTCTGGTGTCTGTAGACATGATAAATGGGTTGTACAAGTTCTGAGGTTAAAGCTGAATCGTCGAAAGCCTTGTCTCATCTATTCCTTGGATCCAGCTCGACCCAAAAGTGTTATGGAATCTCGTAATGTTGCGAATTATGGCATATTTATTTCTCATCTATGGAAGGGACCTTTTATAGGTGCATACACTATCCTAGCTATTACACTGGTGGAATGTCCATACCGAGAACTCCAAGTTAGTTGGTGTCCTTGTGTTGTCAATAAAGTAAATCCCGTCCAGGGGTAACAAAGGAATAATGGTAAGTACTAGGCTGGGAATATAAACAATGTAATCCAGTTCGATGAGTATTAGGGTCATCACAGGTCATAAGCGGGGGTCAGCAAGGAGAGGGGTAGCGGGTCGACTTGATAGGGAAGGGATGGCGATCAGGCTCGAGTCGTGGTGTGTGTCCGAAGAGTCCAGCCATATGGACCCGGACATATCGGCTTCTGGATCCGTCCGAGCACGACCAATGCGTGGGCGAGTCTATAGTGATGAAACGATCACCGAGCACGCAAGCACGAGGGACATCCAATACAGCGTTAAGGGTCTATGTGACCTCTCCGCACTGTCCACAAATGAAGTCAGTCGCAGTCACGTCGAATGACATCACAGAAAGAGAAATGAAACGATCATGTCCTCGTCCGGTTTCCACCCACTTCCGTTCTGATGCGTCACCCTTTAGACACAGATAGAAACAGACGTACCTGCTGGTTGTTGTCGATGGCTGACTTGTTATCTTGACCGTCATGATAGCGACGAGTCCATCGATGGCATTCGCTCCGTTGACAGCGACAGTCTGGTAATGATTGATTCCAACGCTAGTATTCTGGAGCAGTCCAGAGACATATTGGACAGAGGTTTGGTAGGTATATCCGTTGAACGACGTTTGGCCAGAGTACGTGCTCGCGTTCGTGACATTGGAGGTGGGAATAATACTCGATTGTGCTGTGGCGTTGCCAATCAGCCAATCGCGTCCGAGGTTGTAACTACAACGTCATGTCAGTAGAGTCATTCGCGTGACGTTCCACACACAGACCCGTTCACGACGATATTGTGTTGATCTGTGAGCGATCACCGATAATCTATGAGAGCGGAAGGAAGGCAATCCAAGGAACGTACCAGCGATCGGCATCTCGTATGACACCGCCATAAATATCGCGCCACTATTTGCGTCGGACCCATTCTGGATCCAGTAACGGATGTGATTGCCGCCATCGATCGTCTCTTCGCAAGTGCCGATTTGGACATTACCATAGTCCCATCTGATGACCGCCGTCTGATTGACTGCCGGTTGGAACATATCAGCAAGGAATAGAATGATCACTTGGGCAAAATAGAATGCGCACGGTATCCGTCCCCGTCACCAAGGTTCGCGCCCTGATTGTCACCGGAATGCTGACCCAAGCATTCGGTCGAGAAACCGAACGATCTGGACCAGACGGGTTGAGGGAGGACATGATGATGACCCACTACGACATACTGACTGGTAATAGTTAATTAAACCTCCATTGCTCACAGTACTCTGAAGAACTGGTGAATCAGAGTAGGCAGATATGATGACATTGATGGGTTCGCCAAGTCCTGCAGGGTATGTATTTTGCACTTGCTGCAGCAGCAAAAAAGATCAAAGGTGACATCATGACAAGGGTGGTGAAGTGGCGCACGCACTGTGAGCATGCTGCCGCCTCCGTCCATTGGGATATAGTAGCCGTAATTCGTCTCGCGCCTCTGAGGCGGTGCCGGGGGACTTGATGAACGGGCAGCTGAGACAAGGAATGGCATCGAGAGGGTAGCAGCCACGCAAGACAACAAGGCATAGGATCTAGGGCAAGGAGTGTACATGCCGGGCGGGTAGGCACTGGTCGTAGGGCTGGCCTGCGAGAAATGAAGCAGAGTCAATCTGCTGGGAATTTAAGGAAAGAAGAAGTGAAGAGAATGAAATAAAGACTGCCTTGTAAAGGGAAGAGAATCAAAATAAGTTCTATTGGCCGCCCGGCCGCAGCGTCATGATATTTGTGCTAGCACGCTCGGACTACTACACTTTTATGTAACTCCGAAACAAGGCCCAGTGACCAGTCTAAGCGCGTCGATCTATTAAAACAGGCACCATCCAGACCACTCAAGTAAGCAATGCTACGACGAAGTATAAAACCATCCAGCGACCTTGTTCTACCTCTGAGCTGTAATGTGTGTATGGTCAGCAGGGTGGCGTGTTCAACAAGATATTCTCAGCCCTCGGCCAGGAAGCAGCGTTCCACCGCTCCGATCGGAGCGCCTCGAGGCACCGTCGACAGAATTAGCACACCACTCGCTCTTAGGTATTCAGCTGGCCCTAGAACGTGCACAGTGCACCACACTAGCCTCACGGCACCTAGACTTGTCGTCCCCTGGCCGGCTAGGCCCCGCCCTTACGGGATCTTGTCTCCTTGGTGGGACCTTTATAGCCTACGCTAATCATACTGGGACATCCGAGCCATTCTGCTCGACTCTCGAGCGCTGTTTCGATCTACCCTTCTCATTCATGAGAATATCCCCCCCTTCCGTCCGCTGTAGGCAGATTACTTACAGAGGGCAGAAAGGAGGCAAGGTCGGCCAACATGCTTGCCTGACAATCCAAGATCCATTTTCGAGTTACGCGACGGGCGCTCACGATCCTGCGGTGTGACACGACGCCTAGGTTGCCTGTGGGTGCTGGGTTTGTAGCTAGTGTAAGCTTTCACAATACTCTCGCGGCATATCAAGTTAAAATACTACGACAGTGTTACTAACGAACGACAACTTCAAGGACATCGTTGGGTATACAACAACTTGTGTTTAGGAACTAGTACAGTTCGGGGAAGCAAAACATCTGATACATTAAATCAATAACCGTGGTGGTGCTTCAGGTGTTTTTCGTGGTGCTCCTCAGCTACACGCGATAATCAGGGGCTGAAGTTCCGTACTTCTGCTGATTACTCACCCTGTTGTTTGGCCTTATGTTTGTCGACGGCATCAAGACCCTTGGTTTCAATAATGTGAGTGATGAAAGCACCACTGGCAGCCGCCCTAATCATGCTCATCAGTCGTTGTGCCTGAGACCTGTATGTATGAACGCACAAGAATTCTTTTGCCTTGGCATGCGAAACAGTCTCACCATTCTTCTCTTTGTGCTCATTCCACGCTTTCGCGGCCTAAAGGTGGTCAGCATGTTTCAGGTCAAAAAGAGGGTAGCGGACCTCATAGGCGGCAGCAGCGGCAATGACTTCATGGGAGAGCTTGGCCTTGTGAGGCGCGTTCATGACCTTGTAAATGAGACTCGTCAGTAACCAACTTGCACGGAATGCCTAGATCGATCTCCTCACTTCGTCGTACGCCTGCTTGGTCATCGTGAAGAGTCTTGTTCGAGAGAGGAGTAGAGTAGAAAGGTGAATTGGAGAAAGTGTCGAGATAAAGATCAGTGATTGGAGTGGGTCGTTTTATATCGGATCACTCCGTGGCGCATGTTATTCTGAATGGCAACCGGGTACGGAATGGATTTGTACTGGTTTGGACAGCTCGCACCGGTGCTGCGGTTTCACCGAGACCGTGTCCAAATGCTCTGCTCGTAACCTTGCCAAACTTATCGCGTACATTATTGTTCCCAAGATACAATGCTGAAAGCGCTGAAGCCCGACCAACATCGATGCATTGACGATAAATGATAAATCGGTGTAGATCTGGGGACCGCACACATCATTTGCCCAACCTTGGTGTGAATATATTTTGGTCCGATTCTAGTGCATTCCAGTTAGCCCTTGTCCGTTCTCTTAACGTCCTGCTATTCAATTCGATCCCAGTAATGACCCTTCTCGCCGACCTTCGTAAATCCGTAGTGATTGGGGCAATCCTTGTCAAATGCGCATTTTAGCACTAGCAACTGGGGGTGTGGTAGCTTGGGAGGCGATACCTTAGCGATCTGTCATCGCATTCGCCCTTTGCTCCACGTCGTGGTTGGGCTATTCACTTTTTGAAAGGGGGACATTTTCAACGATAGGGTACACAGCCTTGCTGCGCCTCTCACTCGGCAACGCCCCCGCCGGCGGTGTTTCCCAGCTCTTCCACGGAAAAGTCGAATCGAAGGATTCAGGCGAGCCGAGTGTCCCCCCACTTGAGGTGCAAGAAGCGTTGTCTCGTGCGGGTCACATCAAAGTTGCAACCCAATGCGGCGCACAACCGCGTTTCTGGGGTTGGCTTGCTAAATGTCGATTGTATGGATTTGCTCATATAGGTCCTAGTGTGATAACAGAAAGTAGAGCCGGGTTGGTATGTTATTATACCAAACCTTACGCGTTTTCCCCGCC
>JBBPNR010000543.1:0-21672 GCA_038091015.1 Boletus vermiculosoides
CTCTGTCACAACACAGAAATGAGGACTCCAGACAGGGGAATCATGGTGCCTGACATTTGCCTAAGGTTCTACTCCAAAATTCCTATCCCCAATATCCTATATCCTGCTATTTGCCAGATCACATTTTCAGAGGCCCTTGATGAGGCCTTCTTCAATGTGATTGAAAGTGTTGTTGAAGGAAATCCTTCCATCCAGATGGTCTTATTCTTGAACATCAAAGAATCATTGCCTTTCTCACAACCCTCCAATATTGAAGCATGGATCACAATTTTGAAGAATCAAACCCCAAAGTTATTGCAGGAATTCAGTTCTATTTCCAACTCATGCAGGAAAGACAGACAAGGTGTTGAATAATCCTATCATTGCCACCAAGCATGTTTGGTGCTCCATTGCCAACTAGAGTTTTATGTTTGGCTCTGACATCCCTCTACTGATGTGCTGGACATTCAAGTGGCTGCAACTGGTAAATACACTGTGCATGGTGTAAGTTCACTGTCATATATTGTTTGAATCTTAATGTTTTCCCTCAGACCATGCCTGATGATGTTGGGATGGATGCTGTCCAATGCATGATCAATCAGGGTCTCAGCCTCATTGGACATTCACTTATCACATTTTGCAAGGACACAACATGAGGAAAATTTTAAACTGTAGATATTCCCAGAAATATGATCAGGTGGTTATTAGACTAATATGACTGGATCAATATATATATAGCATTATCATTTTTTAATCATAATGATGATGAATAGATAATGGTTTATACCTAATATCTGATAGACACTTTGTTATTGATCATTTGAATATCAGTTAGATATAGGTGGATAATGATATGTAGTTCTGTCAAGGAAATGGTCTGCCCTTATCATGTACATATATCCTTGATGATTATTCAAAGACCCATAGTTAGCCAGAAGTGTGAGAAAAAAATTATAAGCAGTATACATGATATACTATGGAGATTCATTGTTTACAACTGACTGAAGGTGTGGGAAAATCTGTAAGCATTATATAGGAGGTGTCATGTGAACTTTACTTAGTTTATACAATACACTTCTGGCTGAAGGTATGGGAATTTTGTAGATTTGTTTTTTTAGCAAGCTTGTGAACTGGCTGAAGGTGTGGGAAAAAATTGTAAACCCTAAACAACATCTTTTGCAGACTTGTAAAACATGATAATGTCTGATACTCTATGCCAGTATTACAAAACTGACTATGCATATATAAATATTATGAGCCTGATCATATATATCAACTCAAGCAAGTTACTACATATATATTATATTGATGATCAACATAGTCATATAGATTCATATTATCCATTTGAAAATAATGACAGCTTTGACCAATACTACAAATGCTCCCAAAGCTTATGTATATACCTATCAATGTGTGTATCATTGTGATATAGTGTTGTCTCACTTGGCTTGTTGAGAGCCAGCTTCAGCTTATCTCAGTTTTTATGTAATTCAACTCCAATAAATAAGCCAAGTCACTTATAAGCCACAGCCCCAGTTTTATGTAACTTGGCTAACAACTCAAATCACATCAACCTGTAAACTAGCTCAAACTGGCTTAAGATCAGTTTGAGCTAGTTTGATATACAAAACAGGACAAAAACATGTGACCAACAGTAACAAACTTGGACAGATAACACTATACATGCCACCAGTGGCCCCACTCCCATACACTACATACTATGGCATAACCCATTAACAAACTTACACCAATTAGTGATCACTTCTCAATAGTCATTGCTTGTACCCACCATCCAGTGCTGCCACCTCTTGATTCAAAGCCATGATTTAATTTTTTTGATTTGAAAATCAAGCACAATGTCAGTAATAGTGTTTTACAATGACATTATACATACCTTTTCTTTGCAGCAGACAGGCTGGACAGCAAAGGAATGATTGCATGATTTTGTGGCATATCCCCAACTAGTAGCCTATTGTCTGCCCAGTACATCTGCTGATAGTTCATTATATCATTGGAAAGCAGAGCAGGGGAATGAATGCAAGTATCTTGTATGTTGTGAAAGAGAGTCAGAAGGAATATGTAATCAGGCTTCTGGGCAAACTGAAGCTCATATGTGTAGTCAAGGAGACTGGTGAATGCAGCAGGCAGAGAATCACAGAGTTCTGCAATTGAAGTATGCTGTTTCAGCAGCAATAAGATATCATTTGTTGATGTGTCAAGTGAAAGTCATGGGAGGGATCTGTGCACAAGATAAATTAACAGGTAGGTGAGAGATTCAATGTTGTCCTGGTGGCCAAGTTGTTTGCCTAAGTGGTAATTGATTGAGCAAAAAGCTGAAGAAGTAGTATCCTAGGAGACAGGAAGGCCATTATGAGATGCAATGTAAGCAAACATTTGGAGATCTCTATAGAGCTGTGTGGAGGTGAAATCAAAGAGGCACAGTTGGTTAGATTTGGAATTGGGTTGGAATTGTTCAATGAGAATGTTCTAAGGCCTAAAATCTGTGTATATATAGCTACAATCATGGATTTGTTCAGAGATGATATCTGGACTACCACTTAGATTCAGAAAACATTAATCTCAAATATTACTCACCAGTTGCTCTGCTAAAGCAGCTATATTTTTTTGTGCTAGCCATTATTTGCTAGACTTGAAGATGTCGTCTAATGTTTGTCCCAAGTCCTCAAAGATGGTGACATCTAGTTCATCTTTGGTTTCTGACCAGATGATGCATGGAATGCCTTGAATGCTGCACAACTGATCAAGGACAAAATGTTTGAATCAAAGAAAGCTGTATTATTTCCCTGAGAGATGGGTGGTCTTCATGAGAACTGCCTGACCACCTTTGACAAGGTCAAATGTGTGAAAGATAGTCTGTGGCAGTCCATTAGCTTGAGTCTATGTTAGTGTATATGTGGATTACATTCACTACTGGTATCAGAGCCTTCCTTGAGCTTAAATCTACCATCCACATGGATGAGGAACATATTGTCTTGAAGAGATGAAAACATGAAGCATTGCCAGCAGATGATGAACATTTCAAACCTCATGTAATATAGAAATCTTGTCATGATAGGCTGGCAGTGGCAGGTACATACATATATAATTTGCTGCTTATTGAATGGGAAAAAAGGAGTTAACTGACAGAAGAGCAATGATTGTGGATAAACAAAATAGGAATAGAAGTAAATAACTAGTCTAATATTTAAAAATCAACAATAATGCAGTCACCCTCCAACTCATCACCTTTTTCATGGCTCATAACCTGGATAAACTTGTCCACCATCTCATGCAGATCCAACTCAGCAGCATAGGACTCCACTTCATCAGACTTATCCTTGAGGAGAACATTTTAGTTGAGTTGTGTATTGTGAGTAAAGGAGAGTCAATTTTTCTTGAAATTGAACTTCAACATTTGAAGTGCTTCCATGAGAGTCAGGCTGATTCAGTTATGCTTTTTGGTATCAGTTTCAGCACTGGAAGAAAAGACCATGTTACAAGGAATGGTGGAGGCCTGGATGGGAATGTAGTCCATAGCAATGGCAAAAATAACAGGGTAGCTTTTGTGTTTACTCTGTGAATCATGTCAGGACCATGGAATTAAAATTGTTCATGGTACACTTGCCTTCCAGAACCTTGGAGGATTTGAGTCCTCATCCTAAAAATCCCCATTGACATACCAGAGGTATTCATCTGACACAGTTGACAAACCTTGAGGTTGCTTCCAGACAGGAAGCACCTTGAGACCAAAGTACACCACCAGCGAGTCAATTATATGGACCAGCTTGTTGTTTTTCTGCTGTGGTGCATGCATTGGAATCTTCTGTTGATACACTTCCATCTATAATATAATATCAACACAAATGTTGTGCAGCCAGAGGCCATCCACCTAATTTGAGGATCATTTTCTCTGCAGATTGAGCATATTTTTCATCCCAATCAAATCCAGACATGCAAATGGCCAGATCAACAACTGACACAAAACATTAGTATGAATTATGGGCTATAGGTGACAGTATCACTCATACATAGCAATGACATAGGCCCAGGTGTTATCCATGTGCTTGTAGTATTTGGTTGTTTATTGGACCCCAATGTCAATTGACAGCTTTCTGCAAGGGTTTGCATTATATAATGCCTCCAATGTGGTCATGAATAACTCAAAGCAAAGGACAGCACTCCTGAGTTGAGGCAAATTTTGCTTGACATGTGCTGTTGAACAAAATGGGAGACCTAGAGAATATAGTATTAATCAAATTCTTTGTAAGATTCATGACATGGAAGGTGTGATTTCACCTGAAGGATGGACTCAAAATCTCACAGGACCAACCATTGTAGCTCAGATAATTTGTGTTTTTTAAGCTCCTTCTGATTTGGAAGTGAGAGAAAGTAGTCAATGGCCCTTAGGGTGGAAGTTTGTTTGTGTATCCATAACCTGTGCACAGTGACTCACCAAATGTAAAGCCCAAAGATGGTTGATCATTGCAAAAGTGGAGTCCCAGCACATATTGATATGACACAACAGTTCTAGCTCAGGAACCTGCTCCATCTTATTCAAAGGACCCTTGAACCAGTTCTTTGCATTACCTATTTTGACAGTGTCCATGAATTTGTCATGACAAAGGCCTGACACACGGATGATCTGTACAATAGCACAGCCCATTCCTATAGCATCCAATCTAATGGCCTCAGTATATATATGCTTTACAATTTGTACTGTCAGAAAAACCATCAATCCATGCCTCACTGATGGCAGCAAGCTCAGCATCCATGAAGCTTTCAATAACATGGGTCACACAGATATGTATGATGTAAGGAAAACACATGATGAGATGGTCTAATGCACAGAATTCCATATCGCAATACTAAAGGGGTCTTTCAAGTTCTTGCATACAGATTTTGTTGTTGCTTGCATTATCCATGGTAAAGGGTCTGACCTATAGTCATGTAATATGTGAGCTGATGCCTTCTGGAATGACTGGCTGACTGGCACTCACATTTACTGTCACCTTGGCCTGATCCAGAAGCCAGAGTATAGAACCATGCAAGTGATATTTGTTACGGTTATGGAGGAGACCCCTTACCAATTTCCTTCTACGTCTCCTCCTCCTCGCCCATCGACTCCAGTCCCCTCGTCGATCACCCCTCCCCCTCATCTTGACCATCCCGGAACCTCCCTTTTCTCCTCCCTCTTCTCCGACTTAAGGGACTACGACATCCCTTCGTCCACGTGGGCCGACTTACTAGACGAGTCCCTCTTTGAGGCATGACTCATCGGAAGGACTCCCCGGATACTCAGCCTCCCCTCACTGCCTCCGGCAGTCTCCTTTCTTCATCGCCTTCGGCGATCTCCTTTTCCTTCTGACTCATCCTTACTGTACTTGACTCGTCCACAGACACTGCCTCCTCATAGCCTCTCTCGTGGCTATTCATATTCCCTTACTTCACGGTTCGTTTATCTCACGTGCCTCGCGACGCGACGCGTCTTTCTCCTTATTTATACTTCGGACTCCGATACCGGCCCTAAACGTCCTCAGTATATATATTAGGGCGCCGCCTGTATCCCTCTCTTCTCTTAACCTTAATCTACACTATTTCGTGTGGACTTCTGTTCCTCGAGATCCCCTCTCTCATGCCTTGCCTCACTGCAGCCTTCATCCTCCACTCTACCAACTCCTGGCCAGTCCAGGTACTGCTAGCTTATCGCTAGGCCGTTCACACTAAACTCCTCTTAAGGAGTCGACCCAGTGTAGGAACGAGTCTCGACTTAACTCCTTGTAGGAGAGGCCAAGTCGACGACACACGAACGTGTACCATTGTTACAGGTCGTAACAATATTCCAGTGTGATGTCCATGTATGTGCTGGAATGCTATCAACACTGAACACATCTTCAGCATCTTCATTTCAGGTTCTTCTGTGATCCAGTATGCTGTTACTGCCAGAAAAAAGCATTGATTGACTATCAAATGGAAATTAGTGTTTATCATTCAACCAAATATCAGAACTTACCTGATTGTCTGTGACAATGAAGGTCACAAGCTGTTTGTGCAATTCCTTCATCAAGAATGGGGGAACTGACTGGGATTCACTATGGGCAGGACTGGTTTCTGAAGCAGCCAATAGATGAAAAGAAAGGGAATCAAGAGATGCACCATTTGTCAATGCTTCCCAGATTTTGCTTAAACTGTACCTGCAAGCAATCACACTCTTGACACTTTCTAGCCAAATCAACCACCTGTTTGCTTTCATGAGAGTGATATATTCAAGGAGGTGGAGGTGCTCTATATGGCCCCACAGTGCTGATGTTCCAGTGTTTTGCAAATATTGGAACATACCATTGTGCTTGTTAGAATAAAGTTGAGCCCAAGCAACAGGGTCTGCATTGTAAACCTCCCTTGGTTATACACATTGTGAGTAGTACATATTGAACTAATAATAGAGCATGTACTTGCAGTCCCTGCATACAGTACCCTCACTAGTTCTCTTAAAGAAGTATTGCACATCTGTGGTGCTTGGAGCTTTTTCCTTCACTTTCCTGGTGTATACTAGACCTGGGACTGGGCTCAATGACAATGTATCAGTGGCTGTCTGTTGCTCATCAGAATTGGTATTGGAACCTGACACCTCACCAATATCAATCTCCTCCTCTTGAACAGGCTCCATCAGGTGATTGGGAGCAATAGCTGACTTGGTGGAGGCATTCAGCAATGTTGAGTGATTTGAATGAGCATTAGCCACTGGAATGTTGCAACAGCCACAAGGAACGCAGGTGTTGACCACAAGATATGTAATGAAGGAACCAACCTGAAAGCTTAAAAACAGAGCTGGCCAGCCAGTACTTCTTTGACATTTCCATAGTGTGGTATAATTCAGAATCTGGTAGGTGATAAGCATATGTGGGACCTGAGTCAGAGAATAACTGAATGTTGGAGTAATTAGTTGATGAATGACATTGAATTGAATGCTTCAATCTCTGTAAGGGAACAAGTTACACAATTCTACTAAAAAATAAAAAACACCAAATTACATAGCCATCCTCATGTCAGTGGGTACAACATAGAAGTACTCAATTGTAGTCCAAATTCCAAACCTTTGTATACATGTCCACAACAGTATCTGAGCATCTACAATCACCTTGCCTTTACTTTGCCTCCTTTCAACAACCACCTGTTCTGGGATCTGGACTTCTGCCTTTTTTGTGAGCCACTTGGCTCAGTCCTCAAGGTTGATGACCATTTGCCTGAGGGAGTGGTTGTGACAGGAGTTGTGTCTGTGGATTGAGGGGAAAGTCACATGTTGTGCCAAGCTTGGTAACAGCTATAGGTGGGAACATTGCATATTGGATATCCTCCATGAACTTGCTGCAATCAACCAGGAATGTGGCATTCTCCATGCTATCACAAACAAGGGTGATCTTGGCATGATCAGTATCCTGGCAATTCTTCAGCATGTCTGCCATGGTGATTGTTACAATTATGGTGCACCACCAGTCTTTTTCTCTTCTCACAACCTCATGCCCCTCACATGACTATCCCTGTCACTGGACTCATATGTACATCCTATGCTCATTTTACACTCGATGTGATGCATCTTATGCCACCTCTCTGCACTGCTCCCCCTTCAGTGCCCTACCTGCACAGCCACCCTCCTGCGCTATCCAATCCTAGATCTTTCCTGAATCCTCCCCAGATCATTCTCTTCAGTGATATCCAATCTTGCATTGAGATCCCATCTCATTTGAGACACTGCCCCCTTCCCCATGTTGTGCCCCAACCTCACCTCAGTCATATGACCACTCACATGCCACCCTGACATGTCACAACACAATGATTCCCATGACATGTCCTCATATTCATAACCTTCCCACAGAAGTGCTCTTCTTTCTTTCCTGTCATTTATCTCACTAGACTAATCCATACTTCCAGATTTGGATGACCTCTTACTATACTTGGTTATTGCCTGATCAGGATATACCTGCCCTAAAGCCCTTATGGCTGGGGTATATAAATTAGAGCTCCACTCTAACACCTCTCTCTTTCTAACTTTGATCTACATTCCAAGTGTCCACCTTATGGTGTACTCTTGTGGTTATCATCATCTGTTCCCTGCAATCCCCTTTTGCTCATCTCTGCCATCACCCTCCATTCTTCCCCTTTCTTTGAAGGACTCTAGTCTTCTCCTCAGTCAATCACATCTCACCAATGTAGGATCATCTCTCAATTCTCTATACCAATATTGAAGACCCAACCTCTTCATTGTTGCCCTAGGCCATCATTGTCACTGCTTAGATCAAGATCAACTGACCTCATCTACTTGGCTCTACTCATTGTCCTTACACTGGGAATCCTTTTCCCTAGTAGCCACCATCTTCACTGTTGTAGACATCTGTTAAACCTTCACTGGAAGTTCAAGAGAACACCACAAGGCAGTTACACTTTGTGTACCATTGTAATGATTACTGGTTGTAATCATAAAAGTGATGAGAAACCACCTACAAGTGGTGTTCAGCAGTCTGTTTACATCTGTAGTGTTGCTGCAACTCTGGCTATTGACCAGCTTTAGCTGCAACTGGTGCACAGCTAAGTTGGTCACTTAATAACCAGAAGGAACATTAGTCATAGCTTTTAGCCCTAAGCTGACAAGTCACAGGACTGCTGGGTGAAATTGTTGTAATCATCCATTTAACATTTACATGATGGCAATACCAAAGCATTACACCTTTTTTAACTTGTTTTGTATGATGTCCACCTAAAGTAGCTTCCTTACCTACATCTCTAAACCAGAAAGTTATGCAAAAGGTATGCCATTGTCATGTTCCAAATTTTCATTTTGTGACTTTGACTGCTTTGTATAGTGACTAGTGCATAATGTAGCAGTAGAACCCAAAGCGGAAGCCATTGTATCCTTTATCCTATAATTATTACTGCTTGTAGTCCCATATGCAGTCTCCAAGTCTGGACTTTGAAGCAGTGACAGGAGTGGTTCACAACCTCCATAGCTGACTGGTCCAATGATTGTATTCATGCCATAGCTGGCATATGCTTTGAAGGCCATGCATGTGATTTCCTGACAATTGTCTTGGGCACTAGTCATGATACTATGACTCCCTGGACCAAAGAAGATTTCCCCAGAGATACATCCACCAAGTGTCTTGCAAACCCGACCCATCATTTGTGGCATAGAAAGTAGGCAATGATCTGGAGGTAAATACTATTGGAAATATTAGCAGAGTGCAGATAACAATCTTGTGATACTCACTTGTGTGTATTCCAAAGCAATGACTCATTGAATGGCACTGTCAAAGTCATCATCTGTAATGAATTCATGGCCCTTACAAGCTGTGTGAAATGCAACCTCATTACAGATGTTAGTGATATCAGTGCCAGAAAAGCCTGGGGTGAGAACAGTGAGCTTCTGGGCCAACATGGACATATGCTCCTGTATGAGAAGGAAAGGCTTGAGGCACACCATATAGATACCCTTCTGGCCAGACATATCAGGTTGGTCAATAGCAATGTACCTGTCAAACCAACCAGGGTGCATCTTAAAGTAAGGAAAAGGGATGGCGAAAGGCCTTGAGCAGTGTGGTGAGCTGAGCATGGTGATATAATGGTTGAGGGTGCATGCAAGACAAAGTGAGCAAGAAAGCATGAGCAGTGAGTGAAATGACTTGGTTTGTGAGTGTGAGTAATAGAGGGGGCCCAGGAGATAATGTTGTCAGGGTATAGGGACCAGTGAAGGCAATGATGTCATCAGCAGAGCCATAGAGGGCCTGGAAGGGGGTGTAAGAATATTCTCCAATGGTGTTGGTCAAGTTGAGGGAGTTGAACCCAACCTGAGAAAACAAAGAGGAAGGACATATGTATGAATGGCACTAAGGAAGAGGTGAGCCATATACAGGAATAGAGAAGATAAGACATACAAGCCATTGCAGAGACATGATAAGGGAACTGGGGGGTATTGAAGATATGCTTGAGATGTGAAAGGGAGTTGTAAGTGAAGGGTATAGAAGCTTCTCATTGACTCAAGCTTCAAGGGCTGCACTGGACTGGGGGAGGGATGGTGCTTGGTCCCATGCAAAGTGCACATTGACATGGGAGCAGTTCAACCCCACAAATCCTCATTATGACATTAGTTGCCAAACATACTCAAAGTCTCATTTGTCATTGTTGTACAGTCATAGAACAGTATTCAAAAAACCTTAGTACAAACATGGTATCATATTGGGGATGTCATCACCTTTCTCTCATCCAATTGCCCCAAGAACATCACTAAAATCCTTATCATTGGAAGAAAAAAGGCACACAAGAAGGTTGCTGTTATCATCATTGGTGAGCATGTCAGCTTCAGAAGTGACCCAACCCTTTGTGAAATCTAGCCTTTCTTTCTTCAACCAAAATTTCAGCATCTGCAATGCTTTCATGAGTGCAGGCAAGATACAGTTTCATTTTTTTGTGTCAGTCTCACTGCTTGAAGAAAAAATGCATTCACATGGGATGGATAATGCTTGAATTGGGAAGTAGTTGAGTGCTATAGGATAGATGGTTGGAAAGGAATGTCTTGACACCTGAGATATGTCAACATCAGATCATATCACCATGACATTTAATGGGAAATAGACTTACATACCTTCCAGAACAAGAGTGGATCAGTTCCAGCAGGGCTCAGAGTAGCCAATATGTATGTGCTAAACTCTTGCTCAATGGAACCTTTGCCTTGCTGGGGTTGTCAGATCCCTGCTGATGAAAGACCATATTGACCTGCCAACTTGTGAGTCATGGGTGATGGCACCGGTGTGCCAGGAGCAGAATTAGCAGATTGGATTAGCTGGGTGGATGCAGACTTCAAGTGGTACTGAGCCAATCTTAATGTATGTCAGTAATGAATCTGGATCCATATATACTCACAAGTACTCACCAATTGGAGGATGCTTGCCTGGACCTCAGTTGCACTGGCAGCCCAGTGCTCATTTACCCAGCTGAGTTGGATCCTCAGGTTGACAACTGTAATTTTAGAGTTAGTAATAGCACATAGATACAAACACATGCTTACACATGGCAATGTAATATGCTTCCATTCAGCCCATGAATTTGTAGTATTTACATGCCCATGAGAGGGCAGTATCAATGAAAGGTGTGCAATAAGGAGCATTAGTAGCCAACATTTCCCACTGTAGTATTACCATTTTGAATGCTGGGATTGCCCCACTAAGCACCAGTTTGCTCTCACTTGGCATGCATTGTTGTGTGTCACAAGGAATCTAGTGCCAGTGTATAAATGTTAGTAACATTTGAGCTATGGCTGTGAGAGTTTGAGTGAATAGAGACATACCTCCAATACAGCTTCAAGGTCATGCAGGACCTCCCATTCAGTTGGGGTCAGTTGAATATTGCTGAGTTCATCATTTGGACCATGGGGTAATGAGAGGAAATAATCAATGGCTTGAAATGTAATAAGCTACAATATTGGGGGGGCGAATGATATAGGACTTACCAGACAGAGTGCATGTAGGTGGTTGATCATGAAGTAGACTGAATTTCACCATGTTTTGACGTCATGGAGTATTTCAACAGCAGGTACCTGGGTAGTGTCTCCTGTGAACCACTGGTTTGTATTTCCAGTGATGATGGTGTTGTGGAATGCTTTCCATCATTGACCAGATGCACAGATGAGGTGCACAACATTGTGGGCAGAATGGATGAGGTCATTTGTGAGGGCATCAATGTAGCTATCCTTTTGCATGAGGCAGTTAGGATCACCAGACCATGTAGGTAGTACATTTGTGAAGTCAGCAGTAGTGTGATCCTTGATGATATGTCTGACACAGATGTTGAGCATGTGGAGAAAACAAGGGATTTAATGGTCAACAGGATCAAACTGCATCTCATGGTCCAACTGGAGAATCTCTGTGAGCCTCTTCATAGTAGCAGCATTGTTTGCAGCATTATCCATCATGAAGTGGCTGATCTAGTACTATAAGACAACTATCAGCAAGAGTAGCAAACAATTATGTATGCAGCTCACACCTTACTTGTGGCTCCCACTTGATCCAAGATCTCCAGGAGTGCATTGGTGATCACATTGCCAGTATGTGCATTAGGAAGGGATTGGAATCCAATCAATGTCATCTTCATCTTCAATAAACCACAGTCTCCATTTTCAGCTGCAATCCAATGTGCAGTCACAGCAAGGTATGGGTGTAGGTTCCCAGATGACCATATGTTGAAAGAGAATGATATCCTTCCAAGAGCACTCTATGCACATTGTCACGTTAACATGAAGCAAGACTTTGTAATAATGATCTTATCAAAAATTCTTGTTTTGTCATATCAAAGTATTCCTTCCATGACTGGAGAATCAGTTTATGGAGTTTGGTGTGGTGTGGAACATCTAGTTTGAAAAGATCTTGATGCAGGTAGAATATGAGACCATAGAACTTGAGACATTTGATTAAGTTGATTGCCTGGGAGGAAGTGAGGAAGCCAGAATTGTGACTAACAAAAATCTACCTGGTTGTCCACAACAATAAACCATACAATACATTCATGCAAACCTGCAATGGAAAATTTGGGAAGGTTGTGATGGTATTCATTCATCTGTGGGCCTGGTAGAAGAAAGCCATGAGGCAATGTGTTATTATGGTTGGATGGAGATGGTTGTGGGAGTTTGTGAATATTGACTCCTTGTTGGGTGATTGCCACCTTCAGAGTCTAGAAAATTGTATCTGTTGTTAAAGGTCTTTCTGGCAACATTAACCTTAATCAACCACTGGTTCTTTTTGGCAAGTTCAAAGTACTCAAGTAGGTGGCAGTTCATGATGTGAGTCCAAAGCAATGTGGTCAAAGTTTCCAGATTGAATTTGTATTGGCACCAGGAAGCATTATGATTTCCAACAGCATCTCTGTAATGAAGTTAGTCATTGATCATAGACATGTTATTGATACTTACTTGCACAGTAAGCAAATTGTATTTTCACCTTTGACTTTAATAAAGTAGTGGTTGATATTGATGGCAGTCCTGCTGTGAGCTCCAAGGTTAGGCATAGTGGTTCCTGCTGGCCTTGCCACTACAGCCTGGTTGGCCCATGCAATCAGAGGCTGTGCATGTGGCTCCTGCCCCCATGAAAGGTGGGACCTGGGATGGCACCTCACTTGCCTCACTGGGGAGCCTGGATTTGGGAACCTCATCTTCCTCATCAGAACTGTCGTCAACCATATTGATGTCAAAACTTTCACCATTAGATTCACCATTGTAATATTGTGCAGGAGGACATCACTGCCTTTGCCTTCTGCCAGCTGTAGGTTGTGAGGTATGTGCTGCAGGAGAATTCTGTGGCTGACTCTGAGCTTGAGAGCACATGGATGATTCTGGAAAGGAATAGCAAGGTCAAGTAGATAAAACTGATGAAGTGTTATTTAACTTATCTCTGAGACCAGCTTTACCCAAGTTACACCAAGCCCTGAGGCCACCCGTTGATTGACATAATCACTATCAATTTTACTTGATTCACAGTACTTATCATAGGGCCTAGGTGCCACACAACCTGAGCTAGTCAGTGGGCTTTGGTGAATATCTTCACCTGGATTCTGGCATGGGTCTGTCCCAGATGAGTGAGCTGATCACCATTACTAATAGTGAAGAAGGACTTACACCTTGTGCATGGGTATCCATATGTATCTGGAATATGGGTGAATTTCAAGTCTAATCAAGGTAAGTTCATTGGCATGCACTCTCACCACTATGAATCTGTAACTTCTGTGGTATTGGCAACTGTCAACATCATTGAATCAGGCAGTATGCCTACCATCAGTCTTTTTCACCACTTTCCAGAGGCTCAAACCCACCACAAATGGCCTTTGTATGCTCTCCTCAGACTTATCCTTTCATTATAGATATAACTCTTGTGAATAGATGATATAGTGTGAAGCAGGTTCTTGGTGCTGGTTCACATGGTATGAAACACATTTTGTGTATGGCAGAAGCAAGCTAATACCTTCACAGCAATTGTTTTCTATGCCCAAGATGTTATTAGTGGCAAAAGACTTGCTGTGAAACTCAAACATTTTGCAGGTAGTCAGAGTCCACCCTCACTTGAAGCAGAGTTTCATATTTTGAAGGAGCTTGAGGGTGGCATCAGCTTTCCTCAGCCATTATGGTTCAGAAAAGAATCATCATACTACACTTTAGTCTTGGATTGTGCAGCAATGCCATTGTGTGATATCATTGCTTCACAAGGGGGTTGTTTATCTTTGAGTCTTGTTGTGTCTCTTGGATCCCAACTTGTGAGTTTGCAATATACTCTATGCTTGTAAAGCCTGACTATGTACATGTAGATCAATAGACTCAAATACATTCATTTACACAATTATGTCCATCAGGACATCAAGCTGGAGAATATTCTACTTTAGCAAAATGGTTCACAGCATGCTATCACATTATTTCTCATTGATTTCAGTGTAGCAGTGCAGTACTGGGACCCTGCAGCTCAAATTCACATTCTGTCCCACAGTGCTGTTGCTTCATCAGTACCCCTATATTCACTCTGTCAACCATTACCTTGGGAACCAATCTATGTACCTGCTGGAATGATGTTGAATCACTAGCTTACACACTGATATATCTATTGTGAGGTTCTCTCCCCTGGTTTAGTGATGCAAGTCCTGACCTCACTAATAATACTATACTCAAACTATGGAAGATACACTGATTGAAATGGTTTGTAACCCTGGTGAATTTTTGACATTTCTCCAGTACTTGCTGTTATGGTTGAGAAGACCCCATACCCATTTTCTTCTTCTTCTCTTCCTTGTCATCTCCCGACTCCATTCCCTTCATCAGTTACACCACCTTCCCACCTAGACCACCCCAGCTCTTCACTTTTCACTGAGATCTTTACCAATCTCCAAGACTACCACATCCCTTTCTTCACATGGGCTGATCTGTTAGACGAGTCACTCTTCAAGCAATGAGGCTACACCTCATTGCCTCCAGGTACTCCCCTTCCCATTGCCTTCAGGACTCTCCATTTCCTTTTACCTCATGACTCTTACTTATTTTCTCTGACTTGCATAGACACTGCCTCCCATATAGCCTTCTTTTTATAGGTGATGTGTATCCTCTTTTATTCCTTGTTGACCTTCATGTGCTATGCAATGCAATGTGGTATTACCTTATTTATCTTTAGGGCCCTGACTCCAGCCCTAAAGTACTATACTATATATGTATACAGTGAGGTACAAAACTGTTACAATGTTTGGTACTTTTGGAGTATACATGGTGTAGTAATGGAGGGTGTGGGAATTCCGCTTAAGTTTGGTGGGGGCATGGGGGCTACTAACCCTTGGCTATATTTTGGTTCCTGGTTCATGTGATTTGGCTCAGAGGCTGTGGAGATATGGCCATTTTAATCCAGAGACATTATTGTAACAGTTTTGCACCTTTTGATATCAGTGGTAGGATTCTAGTTAAATGAAAGGATTGTTGGTGTTTGTTTGTCATACAAATAAAGGTACACATATAAATATCATGTCTGAGCTTGAATTAGTTCCCACAACTCTTTCTTTCCAATCATTATTATCATGAGATCCCTTTCTGCCACCCAGAAGAACACTATTCTTTCTTAACTTGATGCTGGTCATTCTACTCACTCTATTGCCTCTACTACTGGTATCAGCATTGCTACCATCTCCAGACTTCGTTCCAAGGAGTGTTCCAATCTTTAAAAGTCCTCTGGAGGTTGCCCATCAAAGCTTTCTCCTGCAAATATTTGCCATGCTATTTATCTTATCTTATCTCAGAAGGCAGAGAATGCAGTTCAAATGACCAAAACACTCTCAAACATCATCAATCAGCCTCTTTATCCAAGTACCACTCATCATCACTTGAAAAAAACTGGGATGAAGGCTGTAGTCAAGATCAAACACCCTCTACTCTTTGCCAGACATTGCAAAGCACATTTAAACTTTGCCTATGCTCACAAGGACTGGACTCTGGAGGACTGGAAGAAGGTGATATGGTCTGATGAGACCAAAATTAATCGCCTAGGGTCAGATGGGCACAAGTGGGATGGAGAAAGCCAGAGGAGAGGTTTAGTGATAGATTGGTGCAAGGAACTCTGAAGTTTGGAGAAGATTCTGTAATGGTATGGGGCTGTATGACTTGGGAGGGAGTTGGATTTGCTACCAAGATTGATGGTAGGATGGATGGTGATATTTACCTTTAAATATTGAAGGATGAACTGCTCAATACCTTGGAGCATTATGATCTCAATCCTCCTAATGTCATGTTTCAGCAGAACAATGACCCCAAGCATACCTGCAAAAAGGTCAAGGAGTGGCTGGGAGAAGGAGGAGTTTAGGGCTATGGTGTGGCCTGCACAGTCTCCTGACTTAAATCCCATTGAACATCTCTGGGGTTATCTCAAAAGGAGACTTGCAGAGCAGGAACCCCCTTTTAATGGGATTCATGAGTTGTGGGATAGGATTCAGGAGAAGTGGGAGGAGATATCAGTTAAAGTGTGTCAGGGATTGATTGAAAGCATGACTAGGAGGGTTGAGGCAGTGCTTAAAGCCAAAGGAGGTTATACCAAGTACTAATATTTGTCAAATACCCTAATGATTATCAAAAGGTGCAAAACAGTTACAATGATGTCTCTGGACTAAAATGGCCATATCTCCACAGCCTCTGAGCCAAATCACATGAACCATGAACCAAAATGTAGCCAAGGGTTAGTAGCCCCCATGCCCCCACCAACCCTAAGCGAAATTCCCACACCCTTCATTACTACACCATGTATACTCCAAAAGTACCAAATATTGTAATAGTTTTGCACCTCACTGTATTGGAGTGCCACTTGTACCTTTCTTTCTCTCCAACCTTGATATACACTTCTTCATGTTGTCAACTCATTCCTCAAGATCTCCTCCCTCATGCCTTGCCTCACTCCTGTCTCATCCTCTACTCTTCCAACTCTGAGCCAATCTCAGTACTGTTGACTTTGGTCAAGCCATTCACCCCTAACTTCACTAAGGAGTCAACCTAGGGTAGGAACAAGACGACATGCTACATGAACATGTACCATTGTTACACCAGTCATAACACTTGCATTTGCTTACACATTCAAAGAGACCTGACTACAACCATCTTCAAAAACTCCTCCAGGACTGTACCATATAGTCAGATCAGATTGATAATGCCTTGCCACTTGCCAGTGGTGTTCAACCAGCTGGAGCTGCTGTACCAAGTTGTATAAAGAATGCCACCATTGCCATGGCCAAACAAATGAGCAAGCATGATCACAGCAACAAATGTACAAAAAGGTGAGGGTATGCTGGTTTTTGTTCTTATTCACTACTCAATCCAAGTTATAGTCGAAAATTGAGGTCTTTGGGCATTACCATAACTACACCTCATCACAGCACATGGCTGGTGTGAGCTCTGGCCTCCTAATCATGTTTGGTATATGTACTTGTCACTCTTCCATTGTATGTGTAGCTTGCAGTAGTAGTGAGCATGTATTATTGTCAAAATATCTATTTACTCTCCCTTGTACTGACTTGTAGTCAACTTTAGTTGGCTTTAGCTGGCTAAGCTGTGGACAGCATGTCATTCAGCTTTTAGTGGGCTTCAGTGGCTAGAAGGCATAGCTAGGTTGAGTGACATCAACTTTTAGTCAGCAGGCAGCTGAGCCATTGGTAAAGTTGTACATAATCAAGTCAGGTCAAGTAGCCAAGTTGTAACAACACTATACATCTGTAACTGCAATCAAAGAGTGCAACATCTGCAGGATCACACAATGTTAGTGTCAAGTGAGCCAATGATCCTCAAATACTGGAATATGCTTATCCTGCATACCACATATGTAAAGGATTTCATCATTGACATCAAAGTGGAACTCCTTGTCATCACTGTAAATGAATGAGTAAACATTAACAGACCTTGTGGCAGCCTAGATGATACCTTTGATGGTGACAGATGATAACTGTGTGACCAGCATGGGCAGCATGCCCAAAAACACTGTGCTTGGGAGAGGAGGTTGCAATAATAATAGATGATCTGAACTGTCTTGAGGGAGGTCCAACTTCACATTGCAGATGATGATCATAAAGATGGTGTCAATTGTGGGAGTGTTTTGTATTGCCAGCTTCAGCTTTTGTTCCATACCTGTTTGCATTTGACTGTAGCCACATTTGATGGCCCAAATGGTAGTGGGTTGTTCAAATCTGTTGTAGTAGCATGGAAGAAGATCCATATGTATATCAGGGATAATTCTAGGCTTGGGGCAACCTGGAATGGCAGAGTTGAAGAGGTGGACAACCTCAAGGCACTTGGCTTGATAGGGAGCTAGGACTGTTTTGAGGCAATCTGAGAAGGATCTGATGGTGAATTTGTGCATGGGGGTGGGAGTCATTGCAGTCAAGAGGTAGAATTCAGAGTTGTAATATAGTCTGTCAAGAGTCAGCATTGTAATGATGAAATGAAATGACATGAGAACTTGCTTTGGATAAAGGTGATCACTTCACTCATGTTCTATGAACTTAAATTCACCAGGTGTAATATTGTTAAAGATCTAGTGAGAAGGTCAGATTGTATGGGCACATTATGGATCACTGACTCAAAGCTTGAATGAGGAGGCTTTGAGTGCCTCAATAATTGCCACACAGTAACTGATGTCAATGGTAGTAGGTTCCTTGGTAGAGAGGGTAGTAATACTGGGTTGTTGACCATATGGCTTCTTCAAGTGGCATAGCATCATCAACATCAGCATAATTGACTGGACTAGAGAGAGTGGGGAACTTGTTGAGCTTGTCCATTTGACCTATAAATGTACATATTACTAGACAAGAGAAAAGGGGATTGTGATAGGTCCCTGGTCCTGCTTGAGGGAGTGGAGGCTGTGGAGCAGATGAACCTGTATCCAACAAGGGTCATAGTGCTTAGGGTCTTTGAGAGAGAGACCTCATAGATCCCTTAGTCAAAGATACCTAGCAATAGTATCCACTTTAAGTAGGACAAGGACTTAGAGAAGTCAAGGAGGGAGAACACCAAAAGATACATGTATTTTGTGTAGAACTAGCTATCAAGCTATTCTACATGATTGAGGTTTTTATAGTTTTATGAAGAGGAGGCAGTACATATAAATGGGGAGATGGTTGGTTCTGGAAAAGTGGAAGGAAGGGGATCTGATAAAGATGAAAGAAGAAAAAGAATAGATGGAGGAAGGAAACTACATATGATCTGATTGAAATAGTGAGGTGATCTGAGTGGAGAAAAAAGTCTGAAAGGTTTAGTTAATCTATTGTAGCAAAGTATGAGTCACACCTATGAGTCATGCCATCTAAGGTAGATAGGATCATCTGAAATAAAAGATGTATCTGTTTATTGTAACATTACCCTGTTGTAAGGTGGATGGTTCCATCCATCCATTATCCTCTGTCCAGTCCAGAGAGGTCTCTCTCATTGACTTCAAAGTCCCAATAGTCTGAGTTGGACAAGGGGGTCTGATTAGGGAGGTGGTTGGGGCAATTTCTTTATATGTGTCCAGTGTCACCACAGATGAAGCAGTTTTGTGAGGTTCTGCAACCATCTTCTATTAGAGTTGGTGGATTGGGTTGAAGAGGGTGAAGAGTGGGTAGATTGTCAGTGGTGAGTGGGGCCTGTCTGAGGGGTGACTTCAACGAATTGGGCTGGGGGTGGTTGACTGATACGAAGGTGGAAGAGGGAATTGACAATGTTGTGGAGCATGCCTCTGGGGTTGGGAGGAGTTTGGATGTGTTCAGAGTTGAGTCTGGAGACTTCTTCTTTGATAATTGAAGGATCAGTTGGATTGGGGGGTGGGAACAGGGTAGGGGGTTGAGAGTGAGCAGGGGGTGGAATGCAGAGTGGAGAAGGAGAGCAGGGTTCTCTGGGATGGATAGGAGATGGTACTCTAGTTTTCCTGGTAAATATGTTGCTTGGATAAATGGGAGGATTAGGAAAGATGATAGTGTTGGATAGATATTGACATCATTCTTTGGGGGTGACTGAAGCAAGAATGGGTCAAATAAGGTAGATTAAAGTCATTAGGTTCCATGTTATTGATCACTCTGCAGAACCCTGCACAATAGAGGAGTTTCAATACTTCATTTCTGATTCCAAGAAGGAATTTTGTAAAGGCTGGGTTGTTGGGTCCAGTTCCATATTGCATATCATTCTGTCTAAAGAATTGGTAGTGGAGATAAATTTGTTGATACAGCCTGACCAGGTGGAAGAGCTGTTGGAATCTGTTGATAGCATAATGAGTGTGGAGGAAGTTGTCAAAGACAGACACTTGGAGAATGATTGTGAAGACTACTCGCCTAAGAAAGGGGGAGAGGTGGTGGACTCTTACTAGGGGGGTGATGGCATGTGGTAGGCATTTAATAAGAATGGTGGAATGAGCCATAGGTGAGGCAACAAAAGCAGGAATGTTCACAGCAATGTCTGGTTGTGGCAAGGAGTTGGGTAGAAGATGGAGTTTCAGAAGTGAAAAAGTGTTGTTGAAGGAAGTCAAGGTTGTGTTTGGAGAGGCTGAGGATGGTTGGGATCTGGGAGTGGTATGATGGAGGTAAAGGCATGTGGAATCAGAGTTGGTGGGTGGCCTTATATTCATTTAAGATTTCCTTGGGATGTACAAAGTTGGTTTCTCTTTCCCAGGTCCCAGGTAGCTTCAGAGATAGGATATCCTTTTCAAGCTGACAAGTACCAATGTGATTGGCCTTTCCCTTTATATTTGACAATGTGGCTTATATAGTTTGTACTCCTCTTCTGGGTGTGACAGGTCCAGAGGAGGTCAGGGGAAGTTCAGTCTGTATTTGTTAGTTTCCAGATATGGGGTTAAGAGCAATGCATGGAAAATGGGATGTACTTTCCAATGTTTGGGTAGGGTTAGTTCATAGGCAACAGCAGAGATTACTTTTTTGATCTTGAAGGGGCTGTGTCATTCAGGGGAGAGTTTCCTATTTGAAGATAGGGGGAGATTGGTGGCTTCTAACCATACTTGTTGGCCCATTGAGAACAGGGTATACTTATGATGAGATCATTTGGTCAGTATCTGTTGTGATCACTCTAAGGCTGCCTTAGCTTCATCCCTGGTGGCAGAAATTTGTTCAAGTTGATTGGAGAGGGCAGGGACAAAGGTAGGTCTGATCTTGGGGTATGATCGGGAATGGTATTCCATCATAAGGTGAAGTGAGGAGTCTTGGGTGGCTGTGTGGGTCATGGAGTTGTAATGGAATTCAGTGAGGGGAAGGACATCCACCCAAGAGGTTGGATTTTCTTGGCAGAAAAGGCATAGGTAAGTTTCTAGTTCTTGGTTTACTTGTTCAGTTTCTCCATCTGTTTGGGAGTGGTAGGCAGTGGATAATATAATATTGTAGTATAGGAGACAAGAGAGCTTGAGTGCAAAGATGGAGGTGAACTGAGGTCCTCAATCCAAGATAACTTTGTTGTGTAGTCCAAATCTGGGGAAGATATATTTTAGAAAAAATTCTGCCACTCCTAGGATAGAAATGGTTTTGTTGCAAGGAATGAACATCACCCCCCTTGTGAGGCCATGGTCAACCACAACCAGCATGCTATTGAAGTCCATTGAAATAGAGAGGCTGCTAATGAGATCTATGAAGAGGTGTTGGAAGGGGCAAGTGGCAGAGGTGGGGATAGGAGCAAGGGGGGGG
>JBBPNR010000544.1:0-21658 GCA_038091015.1 Boletus vermiculosoides
ATGAAAAGACAAATAGAGAGAAATAGAACTTCATAGAAAGTGAGAGAATGATTTGTAAGGAAATGCTGACTGATGATGGAATATCATGGAAGGTGGTGGAAAGTAAGGATTAGGTCAGTGAAGAAAAGAAAGGAAAATAATTGGGCAACAGCAGTATTCGAATGAGGTTGCCTGTAGATGACAAAAGAGAAGCATAGGTAGTTCAAGAAAGAAGTAAATGTGATGGCATTTTGTAACATTACCCCCTTAGTAGACCCTGAGTCATTGATGAAGATCATCAAAAGAAGTCACAGGAAGAAGGTCCTGGAGAACCGGTGATGTTTTCCCAGGCAGATTCATTATAAAGGTCATTCCCATGGTCTATTGGAGATCAAGGATGAGGGGGGGAAGAGGGATGACAAGGTTGGGTTGTTCTCATTCTAGGTTGGGGAACAGGATGTATGGAACTTCTGAAAGAGAAGGATTGGTGGGATCCTTGGGAAGAATGAGACCCTCTGGAAGATGAAGAGGTGGAAGAAGAATGAGGTAGGTGTCATAATGGACAATGAGAGATGGTGTGGCCAGGTCCCCAAATAAGACAGGTGGGGCATTGGTAAGAATGACAGCTGATTCTATAGTGGCCAAGGTGGTGGCATTGCTGACAGGTTTCGGCATATTGGGGATGGGTGGAGGGGAGGGGAAGAGATCCTTCAGCTCCTGTCCAGTATGCTTCGGTTCATTCTAAGACTCGTTCCTCTTTGGGATCAAGAGGAGAAGAAGAGGCGGAAGGGGTACAAATGATGAGGTTGGTGGCCTCTCTTATTTCTTTTCTAATGGCAATTTGTTCTTCGCAATACCTGTCTAGGTCAATAAGGAATTCATTCATGCCAAGTTGATGCATGGCAATGATAAGGGAACCTCTGAGCTATTGGTGAACATTGGAGAGGATGGTAGCATGGAGGGTGAGCTCAGTGGTGGAAGTGGGTTGAACGTGGAATAGTCGAAGCCTTTCATTCTTGAGGAAGGCTTGGTAGAGAGTGTATAGAGGTGAGGAGAGATCGAGATGGGAAGAGAGATGGGGAGGGCGAGTCTGGATTTGCTAATGAAGGAGGAAATTCATTCAACTATTTTGGGAGTGGGAAGGTCATTCCTCATCCTATGGGCTGCCAAAGGAACATCAACAGATAGGATAGGCATAAGGTGGGCGGGTTCTTCCGGAGAGGAGGGTCTTTCAATGGTGGAGAGCCATACTGTAGGTCCAGGGTTGGAAATGGGGGTGATGGGACAGGAGATGTCATTGACAATGATAGAAGAGTAGGTAATAGAGGAAGGGGAAGAAACAGAGATGGAGACAAGTGGTGGAGAAACAGAGGGGCAGTTGGTGTAGGGCATGGTTAGAGAGTTTGGGTTTATCGAGAGGATGGAGAAGGGGGAAAAATGGTAGGGTGACGGTTTTTATAATCAAGGAGAGTGGACTTTGCATGTTTTAAGTCCCGCTCAGGGACCCAAGAGTCTTCTTTGGTGGAGTATCCTTTCCATCGGATTAGGAAGGAGCAGGAAGACAGGTTTCCCCTGTGGCATAAGATACGGTCAATTTCATATTCTTTTTCTCCTCCGATAAGGTCAGGTGGTGGAGCAGGGAAATTGGGTCCGTGCACAGGATTTTCGCGATAGGGGGATAAGAGAGAAGCATGGAAGACGGGGTGGATTTTCCATGTTTTGGGAAGTTGGAGTTGGTAGGTGATAGAAGATAGGACTTTGGTGATGGTGAAGGGTCCTTCTTGTTTAGGGGCAAATTTCGGGTTAATGACAGATCTTTTCAGGTTTCTGGCTTTGAGCCAGACCTTGTCTCCTTTCTTGAATGGGGAGAAGTGTTGTTGGGTACGGGATGCCATTACTTGGCAAGCAAGTTCGTGAGAAGCTAAAGCTTTGTCTCGGGCAGCGGTGAGTTGTTTGATTCTGGATTCGATGGCGGGAAGGTGGGTTTTGGGGATGACTGAAGGAAGGGCACAGGGTTCATATCCCATCATGAGATAGAACGGAGATTGGTTGGTGATGAAATGAGGGCGGTGGTTGTGTGCAAATTTGGCATGGGAAATAGAATCTGACCAGGAGAAGGGATGGTTCCTGCAGAAGATCCAAAGGTAGGTTTCAATCTCCTGGTTGACTCATTCAATTTCTCTGTCGGATTGAGGGTGGTAGGCGGTAGAGAGGGAAAGGTCGTAATTTAGGAGTTTCCCAAGTTCTTTTGCGAAGAAAGAGGTGAATTGTGGTCTTCGATTGGAGATTATCTTGTCTGTTACGAAATGTCATCAAGTTTACTTCTTTCCCTTCTTCTTTGACTACCTATGCTTCTTGCTTGTCATCTGCAGGCAATCTCGTTCAAACACTGCTATTGCCTACTTATTTTTCTTTCCTTTTCTTCGCTGACCTAATCCTTGCTTTCCATCACCTTCTACAACATTCCATCATCTGTCAGCATTTCTTTACTAATCATTCTCTCACCTTCTATGAAGTTCTATTTTCATCTATTTACCTTTTCATTTTTGACTCATATATAAACCCGCGTAGGTCAACCTTTGTCCTTAAGTTAGACCTACTTGGTATAACCATATCATTGTTCTTAATCCTTGCTCTCTAAGTCATCGTTGAACTTTTGAGTTAATGCTCCTCATTTACCCTCATCATTGTAGAAGTCCTACGACCCCTCCATCTTAGTGGAAGTCCCCTAAGATCATCCTCCTAGTTGTTGTAGAAGTCCTACAACTCTGTGATCCTTGAACGACCAAGTCTACTACTACCCTTACCCAGGCTAGTCGTAACATTGTCAAAAAGTCCAAAGTGGAGGTAAACTTTGTGGAAAAAGAGGGAGGCAATCCCTTCAGTAGTGATGGTATTCTTAGTGGGGCAGAGAATTACCCCCTTAGTAAGCCCATGGTTGACCATGACCAAAAGGGTATCAAATCCCCCAGAGAGGGGTAAGCCAGTGATTAAGTCACAGGAGATTTGTTGGAAGGGGCGAGTGCAGGAGGACTTAATAGGGGGGAGTGGAGGTATGGTGGGGTGAGTGTTGGCTTTGTTTTGTTGACAGGTGGAGCAACCTTCAACATATTTGCAGACATAGGAAGTGAGGCCAGGCCACCAGTAGTCAGCAGCGACAAGTTGTCAGGTTTTCTGGTAGCTGGGATGACTGGCGGTCTCATGATCATGGCATCATTCTAAAATGGAGTGGTGGAGGGAGTCATCAGCAGGGATGTAGATGTGTCCTTGATAAGTAAGAACACCATCAAGATGTTGCCAATTGGAGAGTTGGGAATGGAATGCTGGGGGAATGTCACTGTCCATAGATTGGAGAGCTTAGAGGACAAGGGGGTCAGAGGCCAATGATTTGGCTATGCAGTTGTGGAGGGCGGAGTCAATGATGTTAATGAAAAGAGAGGGAGGGAGGAGGGTAACTCCATTGTTCTCAGAGGAGTTGGAGGATAGGAGATCAGGGCATTGAGATAGGGCATCGGGTCTGGCAAGTAGTCATCCTGGGACATGGATCATTTTGAAATCGAAGTCAACAAGGTCAAGAAGCCATCTGGCCTGTTGTTGATTGAGGTTTTGTGGTTGGCAGAAGTAGGTGAGGTTTTTGTGGTCGGTAAAGACTTGGATGGGGAAAGAGGATCCATGGAGGTAATGTCGCCAGGATTTCAGGGCACGGATGACTGCAAGGAGTTCTCAGTCATAGATGTCATAATTTTGTTCTGCAGAGGAGAATGATTGAGAGAAGTAGGAGCAGGGATGCCAATCCCCATTGGAGTCTGTTTGTAAGAGGATTGCCTCAGAGGCGAATTTGGAGGCGTCGGTGGCAATGGCAAAGGGGGCGGAGAGATCAGGGAGGTGGAGGATGGGTTTGGAGAGAAAGAGAGCTTTCAAGTTGTCGAAAGCTTTCTGACACAAGGGGGACCAGTTCCAAGGAAGATTTCTCTTGGTGAGGTCAATGAGGGGGCAGGCGATATTGGAGTAATCAGGGATAAATCAATGATAGAAGTTGGCAAATCCTAGGAAGGATCACACATCTTTGACCTTGGCAGGGGTAGGCCATTTGGTGATGCCATCAAGTTTCATGGGGTCCATGGTGAGTTTGCCTGGTTTGATGATCATTCCAAGATATTCCATCTCATTAGTGGCAAAGGTACATTTTTCAAGTTTGAGATGGAGGTCAAGTTCCATCATTCGTTCGAGAACATGTTTAGTTCGTTCTTCGTGGGTCTGATGGTCAGGGGAGAAGATGAGGAGGTCATCCATGTAGATGATGAGCAATCCTTCAGTGATCATGTCTCAGAAAGAGTTGTTCATAAACCTTTGGAAAGTGGCTGGGGAGTTGGTGAGGCTGAAGAACATTATGGTAGGTTTGTAGAGGCCTTTGTGGGTGATGAAGGTGGCTTTCCATTGGTGACCATCTTTGATCTGGACATTGTTATATCCCCATCAGACGTCAAACTTGGTGAAGACTTTGGCACCTTGTAGTTTGTCCATGAGGTCAGAGATGAGGGGAAGAGGGTAGGCATCTTGGATGGTGTGTTTGTTTAGGTACCTATAGTCCTGACAGGGGCAAAGGTCTCCATTCTTCTTTTTTACAAAGAAGAAGGGGGCAGCTTGGGGGGAGTTGAAAGGACAGATTTTTCCAGATGCGAGGTTTTCGGCTAGAAAGGTTTCTGTGGCCTTTTGTTCATCAGGGGAGAGGGGGTAAACCTTCCCTACTTTCAGGGTGAAGGTTTCATTGAGGTTGATCTCATGGTCATAGGGACGAGAGGGGGGAACATGGTCGGTGGCTTCTTTGGAGAAGACAGGGGAGAATTGTTGGTATTCCGGGGGGAGAGTGGGTTTGGGTTTCGCCTTTTTGGCAGCCATAGCAAGTTCAGTAGTGGTGGTTAATTTGGCAACAAGGAGAGAACCTCTGGAAATGAAACAGTTGTCGCAATAGATGATCCATTGAACAGCCCTGTTGTGGAGGGCACAGTTGATGAACTGTTTCTCAGTCTCCCATTGGAGATACCCTTCTAGGTGGTAGTTGGAAACAGAATCAATGTTAACATGGCGAGGTTGATGAGGAGGGGGTTTGTAATAAACGGAGTCATGCTGTTTGGAGTTGGAGGAGTGGGACAGGTAGAGGTCTTTAGATTGGTTGGTGGATTCTTTGATGAGGAGGGTCTGGGTGGACCAATCAATAGTGGGGTTGGCAGACTTCAGCCAGGGGAGTCTGAGGATTAGGTTTTGTTGGCCACAGGCCATGACGTAGAAGGTTACTCGGTGGACAATCCCATTGAAGGAGGCAAAGAGTTCATAGGTGAATTTTATATCACCATTTTTATTGTGGGAGGAATCGGTGTTCCTGGCACATAGGGGTTCTTTCAGTTTCATGAGGGGAAGTCGGTGTTTCTTGACAAAGTCCCAGTCGATGCAGAAGATATTTGCACTGCTGTCTATGAGGGCAGAGGATTTGACAGTTTGGAGAGTGTGCAATGGTATGATGAGTTGAATGGGAATTTGCATAGATTTCATCATGGATTGTACAGTTACAGTGCACAAAGAAGGAGGGAAAGCCTATATTGACTGGGTTTCCCTATCTAAAAATCCATATTTGAGAAAGAGATCCTCCTGACATTCACTTCATTGTCATTCTCCTCAACATCCTTGAGTTTAGGGAGGGATTCTCTCTCTTCAACTACTTGTTGAATCTTCTTCTCAAATGGTTTTTTGGAGAAGGCAGTGCAGGCGGTGCTGAGGTGGCCAGGTTTTCGGCATCAGAAACATAGTTTTTTCTTGATGCACCTTTTTCTTTTGTCGGGGGTGAGCTTGGACACCTTTATCACATTGATGTCCATGGCATTGGGATCTTTTGGCTTTGAGGGAGTGGACATTGAGGAGAAGAAGTGGTAGGTCATTTGATAAGGTTTGGAGCTTTGTTGAGCAATCTTGTTGGCTCACTCCCATTGAGTTTGGAAGTGAATGGCTTTGGTGTACCATTCTGTGATGGTGGAGGGGACGGTGTCCATGGTCATGATCCTCTTCATGAGGGAAGGGGGAATTCCTGCAAAGAAATACCTGATGAGGATGTTCGGGTCGGTGATTCCAGCTCTTCCAGTGTAGTTCTGGAATTCGGAGATGCATTGGTTTAATGAGGGGGAGAAAGTTCCATTCTTCCCTTTGGTCATTCTCTGGGTGGAGAGCCAGGCAATGGCATTCCCAGTGATGTCTTTGTGTTTGAAGGATTTTTTGAACTTGGTGATGAAATTGGCAAAGGTTCCCAAGCTGATGGTGGTCCCAGTGATGCATTTGGTTCGAAAGGTGGTTGCCCAGGTAAGGACCGGTCCAGAGGTCATATATGAGAGGGTGAAGGCAACTTGTTTATTGTCATCTTTGTAGGTGTCTTTGTTTACATGAAGATAGAACTGGACGGTGTGGAGCCATTGGAGGGCAGTCTCGAAAGAGCCGTCATATTTCTCAGGGGTGGCTATGCAAAGTTCGGTGGGTTTGTGGGACATAGTTGGTGGCAGAATATGTGTTACGACTACCACCCGGTAGGCATACAAGTAGACACGAAGTGTAGAGCCACCTTGAGCCTAACTCTTGCTGGGTCCTAACGGCGTAGGATACCTTCAAGCTTGACGGGAGCTTGGTGACGAGCAACGAGGGATACTAGCAGGAGTATCCCGAGACAGACCACAACGGCGAGCCCAAGAGAAACAAGGTTGGTGGGCCTTGATCTAGGCAAGAGTCTTGGGTAGTGAGGTCAATGTCAAGCTGGCCTGGTTCTCTGTACAGGGGTAGAGAACCGTGAGACTAACCAGCGGCGGTGGGCCATTGGTGAGGGGGAGAGCAACGAGTTGCTCAACCTTAGAGGTGGACTCTAAGGTGTCGACAATGGAGTCCTTCAACAAAGGAGGAAGGAGGGGAGGGCAGGGTAGAGAGCAAGCAAGGGAATGTTGCAGGGAACAGATGATGTATACCACAAGAGTAACCATAAGGTGTACACTTTAGGTGTCAGATCAAGGTTAGAGAGAGAGAGGTGTTCAAGAGGAGCTTGAACTTATATACCCTGGCCATAAGGGCTTTAGGGCAGGTATATCCCAATCTGGTAATGGTGGTCCGTGCACAGTCTAACCTAATATGATAAGAGTCCATATCCGTATAAGGAAACCCGGAGTCAGTGTGGCGAGGTTATCACCCAAATAGGCAGGAGGGGTCCTGCGTGGGAAGTTCACGAGTGAAAGGTCGCGTCGTGGGAATAAGCGTGGTGTGTCACATTGTGATGGCATGTGAGTGGTCACAAGGTTGAAGTGAGGTTGTGGCACAATACGAGGTGGGTGGCGATGTTGAGGAGAGATCTGGCCTCAACTGAGGACAGGGATCGCCGAGAAGGGCACAGGAGGATGGCTGTGTGAAAGAGGCACTGAGTGTTACAACCTGTAACAATGGTACACGTTTGTGTGAAGAATCGTGTCTTGTTCCTACACTTGGTCACCTCCTAGATGGAGTTAAGTGTGAACGGCCTAGCGTTGGCTAGCAGTACCTGGACTGGCCAGGAGTTGATAGAGTGGAGGATGAGGCAGAGGTGAGGCGAGGCACGAGGGAGGGGATCTCAAGGAACAATAGACCACACGAAGAAGTGTAGATTAAGGTTAAGGAAGAGAAGCATACAGGTGGCACCCTAATATATATACTGAGGACTCTAGGGCAGGTATCGGAGTCCAAAGGATATATAAGGTAAGAGATGCGTCGCATTGCGAGGCATGTGAGGTAAACAGATGGGATAAAAGGGGAAACGCATAGCCGTAAAGAGAGGCTATGGAGGAGGCAGTGTCTGGACGAGTCATAAGTAAGTAAGTACGAGTCAGACGAGATAAAAGGGGAAACCTGAAGGCGATGAGAGAAAGGAAGTATCCGGAGGGAAGGTGGAGATGTCCATCCTGATGAGGAATAGCCTCATCCCTCAAAGAGGGACTCGTCTAAGAGATCAGCCCATGTGGAGGTTGGGATGTTATAATCCCAGAGGTTGGAGAACAGGGAGGAGAATAAGGTGGCGCCGGGATGGTTGAGATGGAGTGGTGGGGTGACCGACAAGGGAATTGGAGTCGATGGACGAGGAGGAGGAGACGTAGAAGGAAATTGGTAAGGGGTCTCCTCCTTAACCGTAACACTGAGGAGGGCAGTGCTGGGAAGATCCAGTGAGCACAGGGCGGTGCGTGGGATCCAAGGCGGTGGGGCATCAGGGTGGCCCTAAAGGAGAAAGGAGGTGGGAAGATCTGAAGGGATATTCTGGGGAAGATCCAGGGAAGATCCTGGGTTGGGGAACACAGGGGGGCGGCTGTGTTTAGGAGGCACTGAGGGAGGGTGGTGCAGAAGGGCGATATCGGGCTGTTGCAAGACGTGTCACGTCGAGTGTGAGCGAGCATGCGAATGTGCCAAGGCGGGTGGTCCAGTAACTGGAGTGGTTACGTGGTGGACACGGAGTCGCAGGATAAAGAAAAAGACCGGGGGTGTGCTGAAACCATAACAATATGTGGGAAGGACAATGGGGGAGCTCAAGGGAACAGTGGTGGCGGTGGTGGCGGTGGGAGTGGGGGAGCTGGAGGTGGGATGGAGAAGAGAGGTCTGGAGATTGTAGGGGTAGGAGACGGTGGGGTTGGTTGTCAAGGGAGGTGTAGCAATGAGGAAAGATTGTGAGAGAGATCTATAGTCTCGTCTCGATCTTTGAAGGACGGGAGTGCAAGGTCAGAGTCGGAGTCAGGAGAGGGTTCTCCTTGCTTGGAGTTCAATGGTTCAGAGTCTTTGCCTGGAGGTCCATGCCACCAGCGAGAGGTCAAGGGGGGAAGTCAAGAGGAAATGGTGGAAGACTACAATGGCAGTAGCTTCAGGTGAAGTTAGACCTTTTGTTACAACTAGCCCAGGTAGGGATAGCAGTAGACTTGGTTGTTCAATAGGGCTGGGGAGTTGTAGGGCTTCTACAACGACTTAGGAGAACGATGCTAGGGGACTTCCACTAGCATGGGGAAATTGGAGGACTTCTACAATGACAAGGGTGAACAATCCTGTGGGGCTTCCACAAGGACAGAGGAGTTGTAGGGCTTCTACAATGATGAAGGTATACAAGAAGCATTGACTCAAAAGTACAACGACGACTTAGAGAATCGAGGTTCAAGAACAAGAATGTGGTTATACCAAGTAGGTCTAACTTAAGGACAAAGGTTGACCTATGAAGGTTTAAATACGAGTTTGAAAATGAAAAGACAAATAGAGAGAAATAGAACTTCATAGAAAGTGAGAGAATGATTTGTAAGGAAATGCTGACTGATGATGGAATATCATGGAAGGTGGTGGAAAGTAAGGATTAGGTCAGCGAAGAAAGGAAAGGAAAATAATTGGGCAACAGCAGTGTTCAAATGAGGTTGCCTGTAGATGATGAAAGAGAAGCATAGGTAGTTCAAGAAAGAAGTAAACGCAATGGCATTTCATAACATTGGCCATAATTTTTACTGAATATTGCAAATTATAGACTATTGAACTGAATGCTTAAAAATGTACTGAAGGCTATTGTCAGTGAGGCTGGTGTGGATTTATTTTCATTTTGGCTTGTGTTGTACTCCATGTTGTGATGCAACATACATAGAGAAGTTGAATCTAGGAACATGGATTGACAGGGTAACTTGAAAGAACAAACCAACCTCAACCTTGTGGTAAGCATATCACAATGAGTACATCAAAATCACAGCTTGATTGGAGAGTCAACAAAAAGAAATCTAGACACTCAACTGGAAAGGATCAATTACTAAGTTACTTTGATTGACAATTTCACTTTTCACAATTCAACAACAGGTCTGTCCAGTAGCAACAATGATCTGCCTACCCTGCCACCCAGGTCAGCCAGCCAATATTTGCCAGCCCTGAAACCTTGAGGCCAGATAATTATAATAACCCCCTGGGAATAATTGAGTGCAGTGTGAGTCACTCAAAATAGGCAAGTTACTTATAGGCGAAAAGAAAATTGTTCCTGGACCTGGATCGATAAATCGTGGGAATGCAAAAAGATGTACAACTGTGGGAACCCTTGGCTTAACTTTTGTGGAACCCAACCTTAACCATACATTAGGGTTGTAATTTTCTGTCCGTGACTGGGATGGTCAACCAACTTCGGGTCCAGGGTTGCCCGGAGGGCCGTGGTATACTTCAAAAGGATAGCAAGCCTGAGTTTGAAAACCTAATCTGGGTTTTAACTTAGTATATATGTACTTAATTTAATTAATATTTTGGCGGACCCTAGGCCTAAGTACCCGAATTCGGATGTTATCTTATCTGGCGGCAGGACATAGCATCGTTTCTCTCCACGCCGTCCCAACTCCGAGCGTCCCCGTGCTGCGATATTAAACCATTCGCATAGACTAGAATTACACCTCTACACTGAATCTTGCATTCTTCTTTTTTTTTGTTTTTTGTTTCTCGAGAAGCACGCCGATCGCATCATGGTTGAAGTCAAGAACAAGGTTTGCCTCATGTACGTCGACTTGTTCTGGTCATATCCTTTGAAGGCTCACCCTGATCTCTCATTCGAAAAGTGTCCACGATGGCTGGGGAATCGCACCCAAGAAAGGCTTGAAAGGGAATGCCATTGAGGCTGCTGATACCACCAACATGGATACCATCGCCAAAAATCACGCATACCGCACACTCCTCGCACATGGGAATGCGGTCGGGCTGAATGACGGCCTTATGGGGAACTCAGAGGTTGGGTACGTCAATCTTGACTGTTCTCTGACGCCGCTGTGGTACGATCGTGATTAGACACCTCAACATCGGTGCTGGCCGGATCGTCTGGCAGGACATTGTGCGGATCGATGTGTCAATCGCAAAGAGACAATTTCACCAGAACCAGACGATCCTTGAGAGTACGAAGCGCGCTAAAGAAGGTAATGGACGTCTGCATCTACTCGGTTTGGTACGTATACAAGAATATGGTATGCATTGCAATCTTTGACGTCGTGCTTGCAAGGTCTCGGATGGCGGTGTTCACTCCCACATCAATCATCTCAAAGCCCTCCTCGAGACCGCCAAAGAATCTGGCGTGCCTCACACCTATGTTCACTTCTTTGGTGACGGACGTGACACTGCTCCAGCGTCAGCCAAGGGTTATGCAGAGGACTTGCTTTCTTTCCTAAAGTCCGAGTCGTACGGTGAACTGGCCACTGTAGTCGGCCGATATTATGCTATGGATCGTGATAAGCGCTGGGAGCGTATCAAGGTCGCTGTCGAGAGCCTCATTGATGGTAAAGGCGAAGAGACAAAAGATGTGCTCAAGACCATCCAGGAAAGGTACGACAACAAAGAGACCGACGAATTCTTGAAGCCCATCATCGTCAATGGTACCGACGGGCGCATCAAGGAGGGAGACACTTTGTTCTTCTTCAACTACCGCTCGGATCGCATGCGTGAGATCGTGAGCGTCATTGGGCTACCGGACAAGCCCGTAGAAGTGAACATCCCCAAAGACCTTGTAAGCTTATCCTTTCATCGCCAGTGCTTCAAAACTGACTAATTCCGATCTAGCACATTACGACCATGTCCCGCTATAACGCCGAGTTCCCATACCCGGTAGCTTTCCCGCCCCAAGCTATGACGAACGTGCTTGCAGAATGGCTCTCCAAGCAAGGTCTTTCCCAAGCTCACATCGCTGAGACAGAGAAATACGCCCATGTCACCTTCTTCTTCAATGGAGGTGTCGAGAAACAATTCCCCTCCGAAGAACGCCACTTGATTGCTTCTCCAAAGGTCGCGACATACGACTTACAGCCACATATGAGCGCGCAGGAGGTGGCGGACAAAGTCGCCGAGGTGGTTTCGAGCAAGAAACACGAATTCGTCATGTGCAACTTTGCACCTCCCGACATGGTAGGGCACACGGGTATGTATGACGCAGCCGTTCAGGCGATCACGGCGACAGACAAGGCTGTCGGGACGATCTACGAGGCGTGCGAGAAGGCCGGATACGTCTTACTTATCACGGCTGACCACGGGAACGCAGAGCAGATGGTGAATCTAGAGACCGGCGCACCGCACACGGCGCACACGACGAACAAGGTCCCGTTCATCATGACTGGAAAGGATCTCGAGTTTGTCCAGGATGAAGAGGACGCGACATCATCGGAGGAAGCTGGAGCGTTGGCAGACGTTGCTCCGACCGTGCTTGCAATTTTGGGGTTGCCGCAGCCTGAAGGTGAGGGGTGGTGGTCAATATTTAGATTTGTCTTGGCTGACGCGCTTTTTTCTAGAGATGACCGGGCGGTCATTGTTGAAGAAGAATTAGAAACTGTACATAGAGTCTTAAAAACATACCGTCAGAATACAAATCCAAACGTGGTTTCACAGCCACACCTAGTCACATGATCTGACGTCACGCGGCTGATTAGTTCACCTCCTCTCCAACTCCTCTTTATCTCTTTCTCTACCAATCAGTGATGCCTCCTAGAAAACGCACAAGCGAATCCAAGCGTACGCCCTCCACGTCGCCCACCACCTCCACGTCCCACGTACCAGCAGATCAACATCATCACCTCCGTCACACCGGCCCGAGTATCAGCACCCGCGCAGGTGTCGCCGGCGCTGCGCCGTCCAAGCCTCCACCTCCACCTGCTCAGGCAAAATCCACTCCCGAGAGCCCGTCCACTCAGCAAGGCCCTCGCGAAAAGAAGCCGCTCCCAGAGGTCCCTGCCACCAGCACACGCGCATCATTCACCAAGTTCATCTACGTTCTCCTCTCCTTGGCGCTGTTTTTCCTCGGGTGGTACGTCTACGGGATGGTGACGTTGTTGGAGAGGTTGAAAGACGAAGTCGGTTGGTGGGGCGTTATCGTGGGTGATTCGGGAGGGGTAACGCCATGGGAGACTTTGAAGGGGTGGGGGTTCGGATCGGATCGACCAGGAGGGGCTGAGGTAGCAAAAGGTGGCGATTTGGAAGGTTCGTTGAATGCACTTGCAGATGCATTGGGCATCTCTCCGGTGCAGGTAGCGTCCGCGGTGAAGCCGCTGATTCCGCAGGCAAGCTTGACGAGCATTGCATCAAAAGAAACAGGTGGTTCGGAGGCGGTCAGAATACTGTACGAGGATACCATGCGAAATGGCAGGGATAAGGCAGGTACTACAGGGGTCGCGGAAGAGTCCGCAGAGGCTGGGAAAGGGTTCGGATGAAGAGGACATGGCAAAGCCTCGGTGGTATGGTTTAAAGGATTTCCGATCATGTCGTGACTCGTCACTCCACACCATATTCAAGTTCATGCAAAGCGAAATGCAGAGTTGCGAAGTTCACCTGCTTTGCAAAATTACGTAAATGGAGGGAGATTCTGGTACGTGCTCAAACCTTTACCACGCTCCACCATTTCATCGACATCGAATTTGATGCGAACATGAAGCACTTCCCCGGCACGAGAACATGCTAACACCCTCACCTGATCAGATCCCTTTGAAAGTTTGTCTCGGCTCGTCAAGCAACACGGGCAAGTCGTATTCACTATTCCCTCGGAGCAAGCTGAACGTAACTATGCACTGTGCAAACTCTATTGTACCACTCTTAAAAGCGAACGATAAACAAGTGTCATTCCTCATTCATTCTGTGGACTACCGTTTGTCTGTTGCACCTCGCAAATGGACAGGCAATACCTTTTGCTCAAAGATACGTACACACACCTCTGTTGTAGAGTTTTATTGCCGACTTAAATATCTTATAGAGTTCGCATAACCCAACATGACTGATTGTTCCACCGCTACCCACATCCGAGTCCGACAATCAGATTACTTTCGTCACTTCCCTCAGGCTGTCACCCTTGCGACCATTGTTTGCTTGACTATTAGTCCTTACCCTTGGTTGAAATCAACACCATAATTCTATCCGCGTGCAGGTACCCCCAAGGAGGGTTGTAACTCCACTGCCCAGCAACAAGCGCGAATTGATGACTGTGGCTCTTTAAATACAGGGCGGCTTCGACGTTCAATGCGGAGTGGATCATGATTCACGTTCTGCTTCGCAGAGGCCCGAGTCGAGCATGCGTGCTCAAGACATTCTGAACGACGATATGTTTATGGCAACTGACTGGAGATATCAGCTTGAGGTACTGCGTTCCCTCAAGGCTCCAGACACCCCAAGCATACGAGTTCCACGTTTGGTGGGCGTCACTGGCAAACGTGTGTGTTCGTTCCCATTTTGAATTTGGGCGTACGTGACGAGGTCATTTTGTGAAACGGGATGGCACTACTCCAGGGGTAGCGACTATTCACACGGTCACTCAAGACTTCTAACATGCCTCACATTCAAAATGTAATCACATACCTCGACCTCACGTACCTAGTATGCCTGGCTGATTGGCCTGCTTATCCTAGGGCCCACCACCACCCAGTACCACGGCCATTTTATTTTATTTTATTCCTGAGACGTCAACAGGTGTGAGAACTGACTTTTAAAACTACTAACTCCACCTTCAGTGACCATCCGGCGAATGGCTGGACTACTCACGGAATCCTCCATATGCACACCCATCGCATCTGCGGCAACTCCGATGGCCGCATCCACGCTCGATATACGCACGTCGAGCCTGGTAACAAGATCATAGGTATCTGTAAATTTGTCCGAAGACGACGCAGCCTACTCTGCTCTCCTCGCTCAGCTCCTCCCCGACTCCGCCCCTTCCCGGTCGCCATCCAACGCCACCGTCGTTCAAGTTAAATGTAGGTTTAAGGGATTTGAATAGTGACTAGTCTTATCGACGGCTTGCCTTGTGGACGGTCTGGTCACCAGACTAGGTATTAACCACAACGTGCGCGACAAGGCAAGTGACAGACATCTCACAAGACGCCGATGTTCGGTGCATTGCCATTCACTGTTGGCAGGTTATCAGTCAGGCTATGGTCAAGTCATGCACACATTCGATATAGGCACGTCGAGCCTGGAAACAAGGTCATAGGTATCTGTAAAGTCGCCACCCAGCATCACCGTCGTTCAAGTTAAACGTAGGTTTAGGGGGATTGACTACTGACTTGCTTGTCTTACCGACAGCTGGCCTCATGGACGGTCCGGCCACCAGACTAGGTATTGACCACGATGTGCGCGACAAGGCAAATGACAGACGTCCCACAGACGCGATGTTCGGATGCACTGTTTGGTAACAGGTTATCAGCCAGGCTATGGTCAAGTCATGCACACTAGCACTCGATACAGGCACGTCACTCGAGCTTGGCCACAAGGTCATGAACCTGGAGTCTGTAAAGACGTCACCAAGCGCCACCGCCGTTCGAATTAAATCTAGGTTTAGGGGGATTGACTAGTCTTTTATCGGCGGCTTGCCTCATGGACGGTCTGCGACAAGGCAAGTGACAGACGTCCCACAGACGCCAGTATTCGGTGCACTGCTGTCCGCTGTCTCTGAGATAAGTATATTTAGTAGTGATGACATTCGCTGCTCAGCATGTAAATGCGAAACGCGATTACAGTGACACCTCTGCACTGTTCTGGAGTCTGCCTCCGACGGTGAGAATGCACAGCCACAAACCCCTGAGCGTAGACTAATAAAATGGCCAGCGGCGAGTCTCCTCTCCCCGTGAAGCTACTTTCTTCCTTCCTAGCTCTTTCAAACACTCTCAAACCAATTGGTGGGTGATCCTCCAACGATACTGTGAATGACAAAGCGTAACTTTCGTTATATCGCACAGACAGAATGCAATTCGCGCGGCCCTTGCTCGTAGCTTTGTGTCTTTGTGTACTGGCTCTCGCTGCGCCAGAAGTAGGTGCTGATTATATGGTCTTAAAGTCGGAGCAGATTTCCAATAATCGCCACCGTGAGGGACTGTTTCCCTTGAATGTTTTACGCCACCCTCTGACATGGCTTTTTCGCGTGGGTGATTAGTGCCGAGTTAAATAGGGTCCAAGTGACTGCCAGCCGCATCAACAGTGTGGCGGAACGTTGTACATTATCTGGAATGGTCGACTCAGCTTCTGCTCGAGGTTTTTTACAGCGAAATACAAAGAATTATGTAGACTTTGAAATACTTTGCTTCCACGTTCATCAGTCTCTTGAAGCGAAAAAAAAGTACTGGTTCCTGGAGCATGGTTGCATAGAGGCTAGTGGCCTCTGTGACCACAGTAATATGCATTGTCAGGGTGATGGCCTAGATGAGACTTTACTACGGCGGCGTCACTTGCTACCACTGGCCGTGCATTCAGATCAAACCCATCGACGAAGAGCAAGTGCCGGCGGACATGATGTCTCGTTCGACAAGAGTCTACTCGCACGTCAAGCTTCTCGACCCGCTGTGGACTGGATACCAAAGCTTTAGTGGCCTGTGAAACTTGTAGTACACTTAATCACTGTTTCATCGAAGATTGGACTCTCCAGGACTACTCTGACGAGATCATCATCTTGGTCAAGGGATCCGCAACATCACAGCCCGATTCAAGTTAGATCGCGGGTGATCACACTCTTCGAAGGAAGGTAAGTTTCCTCGATTGAAGATACTTAATCACACTAATCGAATACGGCGACGAGCACACAAGACAAGCTGCTCGTACCCTTGCACGTATCGTACATAGTACAGTCACTCGGAAGCGTGAGCACCCTGATGCCATGCTCTCTGCCACACGTCGCTGACCATCCCACGGAACAAAGATGATCTCACCTGTCATCTCACCGCACACCTGCGAATGAATGCCATTTATTAGGGACTCACGGCATCGTGCATCGTGGGACACCGAGAAGCCCTCGATCCGGAGGAGATGGTTGAAAGCTGAGTATGTGGCGAGCTGTTAGGACGACGAGGCAAGTTTGTTCCTTTGTTCGCTGTCTCCTGTCTGAGTCTGATCCGTTAAGCGCGACCCAAATCCAGATCCTTGTCACACAAGACGCGCTCGACAGACTCGACGTTGACCGCGTCGTCAAATGTGCGTTATCCTGCTTGGTACAGGTGCATAACTATAATCTACCCCAGTAATTGTATCCCTCCAACAACCCTCGGGGGTATACGGGGGCGACGCCTTTGGTAAAATCGATACTCGGTTCCTCCACATCCCCGTCAACGCACTGTCGCTCCTCGGCAGTTTGGAGGCCATCGACGTCAAGAAAGCGGTCTCGTACATCCGCCAATGTCGCAATTGTGACGGTGCGACCGGCGCAGAAAGTCATGCCGCGCAAGGTGGGCAACGATGAACCATATCAATATTGTGTGCACCACGCAAAGTCACACACCACCTCGTTCGCTATTTTTCTTCTTCGTCCTCGTCTGCGTAGCTGCGCTGGTGATTCTCGACCAACCGGATGAGGTCAAGATACTATGCCGATGGGCTATCAGAGCAGCAACTTCCGAATGGAGGATGGAACTTGAATCACGGGTCTTTGGACGTCGCTGTGTTAGCAGGTGAGGAGAAAGATAGGGTGATATTGCCAGATGCTACTACAATATCGCGGATGTGCTAGTCTAATGAAAGATGAAGAAGGGAGAGAGTGGCGGAAGCGCATAGCGCTAACCGGCCTGGAACGGGAGCGGGACCTGTCGGGCGAGTGAGCTGCGGGGCGGGTGGGAACGCCTCGCAGGGACATGCTCGCGACAGAGCTCACGCGCTCGGGACCCCAGGGGAGTGTTGCGAGGTGCCGGAATGAAATGTAGGATGGGAGAGGAGTGGCGGGTACAACGAGCGGCAAGAGACCTGAGGGCGTCGAGGACGGGGAAGGTGCACAAAGAAAAAGATGCATGCCGCGTGACTTCGCTTGTCCGAAGACTTGCCACTGGGGCGGCCTTGTGCCTCGTCACGCCACAGCGTGACAAGTGTGGTAGATTGCTCCCAACCACTCTTCCCTCCAGATTGTACTTAGTGGAGCAAGAGCAGTGATTGAATTCCCTCATCAATCCGCGTCATTTTACAGCAGTTTCGGCGGGTCGGGGACTACCCGCACAGCGCTACAACATCATAAATCAGACGAAATCCAAGCAACTTTATCAGAACGTGCAGGAGATACATACAGGGCTCGTACTGCTGTATTGTACTATTGTACCGGTAGGTCCCATGTTCGAGTCGTTGGGAAAGTCAGACTCTTATATAAAGCAAAATACTTACCGGTGTGCAACCTCAGGCTGCTGTATCCGAACAGACCTGAAGTACAGTACCAATAATAAGCTAGTCGTGAGATAGGATGGTCGGCGGATGGCAAAGGTCTCCGATACACATCAGCGCGAACTGGGATTACTTGGTTGCTCGGTTGCTTGGTTGCGGGACGTTACAGCAGCGGAAACCAGAGCCGCTCGCTTGTCGGTTAACCAACGACTATATGCATCGTATGCATATTGTGCTTCGTCAAGGTACGCTTTCAGTTGGTTCTGGAGTTTTGCATCCCGAAACGTTGGGAGGGTTGGTGCAAAGGAGATCTCCACTTCATGTGCAATGCGGTCAGCAATTCTCGCCTTCCAGGTTGCCCAAACGGCCCTTTGATCAGGAATGAGGCTGTCCAGAACGCCTTTCACGTCAATCTCCTTGACAGGACGCCGAATGCCGTGACAAATCACGAGACATTGGAACGTCGCTGCAGCAGCAGGGGTCTTGAACCGCCATCGCTTGACTGGTGGTTTGCCAAGGATGTCAAGGAATTTCGCCGCCCGGACAGGATAATTCTGAGATGGGACTGACAGGATGAATGCAAGGCCTAGGGGAGGAATCAGATCCACGATCAGCTGCAGCTCACTGAACACAGTGTAGTCGTGGATATATAGGAACCATGAAACCATTATGGGAGCAAGCCTAGCCATCGATCTTACAGATTCCGCAGCGAATACCGCAAGACTTTGTACCAACCCCTTCAGAAAGTCACTGTCGGTCCGCGTCGCAGCTCGTAGGAATTGTGAGCATGACGTGATCGGCGGGAAGAAAGTGAGCAAGACCAATGTTCCTATGACTTGTGACCAGAGCGAGGTAAATGATAGACGAATGAATCGCCACACAGGGAGTATTGCCATTAGATAGAGGAGTCCTTCGAACCATCCCTCTAATATCAGATTGACAGCAACTTTCCACACTGGAATTTGGAGGAGATCTGCGGATAGATATGAAAAGTGGAAACCCCTCAGTGTGATTGCTTCCATGACGTTCTGTGCACCCTTCAGTACAACGCTGAACTCCTCGTCCAGTAATAACGCATATCCTCGAGTTGAGGTATGGTGTCCTTCTGATTGTGGGAGGAGAGTAAGCGTGCCGTCTCCAAACACTGAAATAAACATCCACGTCGCCGGGATTTTCGGGAGGACATAAAAGAAGAAAATCCAAGACGGGGCGAGTAGTAAGTCCAGGATCTCCACGAGAAAAAGCATGGATGCAAGGCCATAAATATCAGCTCCCGAGCTGTATCTCCTCTCGGCGATCTCCAGTGGAACTCCATTCAAGTCTATCACGGCAACAGTCCAAGGATGTGAACTCCCTGATAAGGGTATGTCTACCTCGAACTCGTGCTGTGGCAGATCTCTGCTGTGATGCAGAAGCAATCTTGATAGACGCGATGATGGGCGTTTCATGGGGCTTGACATTGGTAGAATGACATCAGGTCCTGGTTGTCTTCCATTCCTTCTGGAATGGACGAGCGAGAAGAAGTCGAGGAATATGATTGCGAACTGAGAAGGGTGGCAGAAAACCTCGCATAGCCGAAGGAAGAAGCACTTGACTTGGAAAACGACTGCCCAAACATGAAAATTATTCGGCGCGCGTGAGTGGATCAGATTGAACGATTGACGAAGACTTTCGAAAACATTAATCATGTCTTGCCGATGTGGGGTTTCGTCTGATAGACTATCGAGAGCTTCAACGATGTTGGATGCAAAGGCCTCATGCAGCTCCGAGGCGTGTGCGTCCAGTAGAGTGGAGGGGGGGATATTCCGTGCCATGAGCCAAGTCTTGTAATTCTTGCGCACTAGTGAAACAAATGCACGCATGCATTGGAGAAGACTTTTGGAAGCTTTGATAAAATCTTCCCAATTCCAGATTCGATCCGGTAGACTGTGGAGAGCCTCAACGACAGCTCCATACGCGGCTTCGGTGATCAAAGAGGGGATAATTTCAACTTTCTGAGTAAGAATGGCTGACGGGTCGACATCATTCGCATCTGGTGGAGCAGAAACAGAGGACTTCCGCTTCACAGCTACGGCCCCGTAACTCTCTTGCACTCCTAAGCCGAATTGAATTAATGCTAGAACAGTGATGGCAGGAATACAAATCAAGTCTTCCCAGTTCTTGATTTGAACTAGTCCAGTGTCGAGAACTTCAAAGACGACTTCAAAGGCAGCTGTGACGACGGCATATTGGAAAAGCTTCCAGCGCTCCAGGTGCCGAACAGGAACGGTCGATGAATTGGAGCTATTTGCGTGTACTGCAGTGGAAACGGGGACATTCTGTTCCATGAAATGACCAAGACAGAGACCTTGCAAATATCTGTCGAACTTTGAGTAACCTAGACCAGATGCATACGTTGAATGCAACATACCTGTCAGATGGAAAAAGACAGACAGTACATGCGTCAAGGAGTCGAGCCTGTAATTCGGGTTCATGGGCAAATAGACTCAAATGTTTATGTAAAATCCCCAGGAAATTCATCCAGTGGTGACCTGGCGTTCAAGATATGATCCAGCTCACGTTCAACTTGTTATTTCCGAAACCCCCTCCCCTGGCACGCAAGCTGCGATGAACCTACCTTTGCGTGTTGGCGAGAGCGTTACTATTGTGGATGGGCCATGCCGTCAGCACGGTCGAGCCAATGGGCACATCAAGATACTTATTGTTACCATTGGATAAGGCGACGATTTGTTATCGCTGGATCAGGCGAGGGCCCGGGATTGGTTATATAAGTGTAGTGTGAGTCGAAGAGGTCGTCGTCCTGATTCCAACCTGACTGTTGTGGATCCCAACAGAATGTCGATGTCGCAGAGGCGAACGGGCATCCGTTACTATCAGCAAATGAAATTTAAAATCCAAACGTGGGCAGGTCTTCCTCCAAATCTCCCATCTTCAACCACAGGTCTTCTGCATCAAAATACATGTTCTCTAGTTGCGGGGAATGTGCAGACGATTAAAATGGTGGTTACCACAGAGATCACCTCGAGTAGTTTGAACTGTATACATCTACAATTCCGGCGACGTCGAGGCGACGACCTATCTGTTGTGACGAGATGTGATCATACCTACAGCTCCTTCCCCAATATATAACTGAGATCAGTATCATCTCATTATCAGTCACAGCCCGGGTGTTACAAATTTCTCTGCATTTCCGAGTCCCGCATTTCCCGGTCAGTCATACTGGAAAACTAACCATCCGAGTCGTACGGTGTGTAGCGGAGAGTTGGTGTTGTGGCGGTGCAGATAGAAATCGCATGCAAAGCGCTGAGTGGAAACACAGCTGCGGATGAGCGACAAAGATAAATACTAAACCAGACAGACTACTCATCCTTATTCCAGATGGTCTAGCACTTCGCCTTGTCCTCAGTGACTCCTCACCACGTCTCATTGAGGGCCATAGCAACCAGTCCCAGCGAACATGGTAATTGACAATTTCAACTAAATTCGTGCGACCTCCAGTAGATCGAACATCAAGAAATTATGATAATTAGTAGCTTACGTATCATAAGAA
>JBBPNR010000545.1:0-21599 GCA_038091015.1 Boletus vermiculosoides
GTTGTCACTTGCCACTCCTTGCCGCTACCACCTCTTTCACAGGTCTGTGAGTAGCTCCCACTCAACCATCATTCTCCATACTGCTGTCACCCCACATATTCCTCTGTGAGGACGCAGATAATTCCAATAAGTCATAATCAAACAATAACAGTCATTTGCCTGCTTTTCATATCTCTTTGGGGAGGTAGTGCATATTATGCATGCTAGTTTGTCCATTGATTTGGGAGAGGAGTATCTTGACAAGCAGAGCAGCCAACAAGTGAGGTGTGTGTGGTTATGAGCACTTTAATATGGTCACTGATTTGGTGAACAGTTAGGAGCATGCTAATTTGATGAGGCCACAAGATACCTACCACAACTCAGGGATTGGAGACATTGAGCAAGAGATACACAATTGTACCATCTCATATGACTCATGCCAGTCCTGGTGTGTCAATCACCAATGTTGTTTTGAAATGAGGATATCATATGAGTTGCATAACAACAAGAATGACAATGTGTGAACAAAGAAATGCAATTGGACCAACAAGGATGTGGGGTGAGAATATACTGGCTCTTGCATGAGGTGGGAATGTGTTGGTCAGCCTTTGAGCAGATGATCAAGGTGGGGATTTTGAAATGACAGCAGTTTATCAAAATGGCTTGACAAGGAGGGGGAGTAGAGCCAGTTGGGCAGGTCAGTGGGGTAGCTGAGGAACTTTGGTTTCTTTGCGACACCAGGGTGGCTCAGTGATGTGGGAGATGGCATGCTTTGCTTTGGATACATGGAAGGCAGGTGGATGGAGAGACAAGTATGAAGCACACATTGGAATTGGTGATATCACATAATTTGATGCCAGATAGATGAAAAAAGAAGGGTACCAGATAGAGAGGGTAGGGCATATTTGGTAAGATGAGATATTACTTAAAATAGACCCATGCCTCATTGCTGAATGATACACATTCCAGCAGCACCAAAGAGGGAGAAGCTATGTGCAAGACAATGATGGCTGTGTTGGCTGGTCATTTGCATAATAAGCAAGTTGTGAGGAGGAAAATATGTGGGTGTGTGATTGTGTGGAAGAGGAGGCTGTAGCAGGCATTGTGTGTGATACATTCAACCAGACTGGTGGTTGGGACAGGGGGATACAGGAAATACCTCAGGGGATTATGCAGTGTGGTGGCATATGTTAAGGATGTCAGGATTGCATTTGCTGCTGTGGTGGCAATGTCAGAGGAAGCAGGCTGGAGGTGGTGTACAACATAGATGGAGAGATGGGCAACTGCTCTTGATAAGCAAGATTCAGAGTGGATCACCATTATATTGCCATCTGACTTCAAGTTCATGTGGACACTTACTTGATATGCAGAATGGAATAAAAAGAGTCCAAAGGGGTGTCAAGGATGTGGAAAGGTGAAGATGAGTCTAGGTAAGTAGACTTCAGATAAAAGCCAGGGTGGAATGACTTGGCCATAGTGTCATCCTGACATGTTCAGTGAATGATGGCACATAGCTGTAGGGATCTTGGTAGAATCCTGTATGATTCTCATTATATGCAAGGATGAACAGACTGAACTGCAGAAAGTTTATGTACCATTGTTGAATCATCAAACATGGGTGAATCAGAGTAGTCACTTTCATGGGGTTGCTTGAAGGTGTGGTTGCCCCAAGTTCAAACATGGGCCCATGGTGAGAACATGGGTGCTATCCAAGAGTGCATTGTGAAGGGCATGACAATAGAGGGTCCAGAGGATGATTGAGGACAAAAGAATTGCCCAGATAAATCTAAATGCATAGCTTAAATTTTTCAGCCACATTTTTTTCAGCTGTATAGTTTTTGTAGATACTTGATTGTGTGGTAACAACAGTTATCATGCATGAGCCTGAGGATTTTCATTTTCCCTGGGACTTCCATTCCTTCTCATTTGCCAGCATATATCAAGTGGTTCATGGCTTCTCCCCTCCAAAACACAACCATGGCTTGTAAAAAGTTTCACACATGATGTGAAATGGCAAGCATTCATGTAGCATTATCCCAATCTCAGATATCTGTCATAGTATTCATCTCATTTCCATTTTCGGTAGGCAGACTACACTTGATAAATGCCCATGACTAAGATTACTAGTATATAACATCCTGTCTCACTCAAAACATGTTTGCCTCACTGTCATCAGTCAGAGTCAGCTCCAAGTACATGCCTCTGCTGAGAAATATCACTTGAATTGTCAGCATCTAAGTCAGAATCTTCTTCCTCAGTGGAGTCAACTCCCCTCCAGTTCCATACCATCCCAGTAAGGAAGTAAAAATTCAGCATCAGAATCATCCTCAAACACCTTAGTTGCTGTGCTGGGATTTTCTATGTGAATTTGAGAAGACAGGATCAGCATTCTTGTAGAAGATGTGGCTTGAGCAGCTGGCCTGTTTCCAGTTGCAGTGGAAGGGTTCATCAGGGGGACATGAAACATGGGAGTACATATGCCCAATGCCAAGACCCCAATGGTACCTTGGGAGCATGTCACAATCTGTGAATCTAACACAAGTAAAGGCCAGTAGAGAGCAACAAGCAAGGCAACATATCTGTTAACATAATAATATTTCCAATCTTCTGAATCACATGCAATGAGCAATGTCACAATCTGTTCTTGGCAACATTTATTATGTCTGAATGCAGATAGAAGATGGCAGCCTCTCAATACATTTGCTGGGTCTATAAAATCAAACTGTTATGATTACAACCAGGAGTAATCATACAAGTGGACACAAAGTGAGTCCACCTTGAGCCTAACTCTTGTTGGTCCTAACTCATAGGATATCTTCAGGCTTATCATAGCCTGGAGACAACAACAGATACTAGGAATAGAATCCCTAGGATGATAATAATGAATGCCCCAAAATGAATGAGGTCAGATGACCTTGACCTAGGCAAGAGTCTTGGGTAGCGGGGTCAACAACAAAGAGGTCTAGTTCTCTGTACTGGGGTAGAGAACCTAGAGACAAGCCAACATCAGTGAGACATTGGAAGGAGATGACAGGAAGAGGGCTTCCTGAATGAGTCAACAATGAAAGCATTGACAAGATGCCCTGATGAACTACTGGAGTGTAGTCCAGAGGATTCTTGATGATGGCAGCAGAGTTCTTCAACGAAGGAGGAAAGAGGGAAGGGCAAGCAAGAGATCAAGCAAGAGGAGATTGCAGGAAATGGATGATAAATACCACAAGAAGGTAGTACACTTTAAGTGTCAGACCAAGGTTAGAGAAAGAGAGGTGTTAGAGTGGAGTTCTAACTTATATACCCCAGCTGTAAGGGCTTTAGGGCAGGTATATCCCAATCTGGTAGTATGGTCTGTGTGCAATCTAACCTTAATATGGTAAGAGTTCAATCCATAAAGGGAAATCTGGCATCTGTATGGCGAGAATAAAGACAGGAATGGCAGGTGGGTGCTGCCATTGTTATGATATGTAATATTTTCAAACTTTTCTTTACGAACACTTGTACAAACATTTCCCTTCAATTATTTAGACACATTGCACGTGACTGTGGGAAAGGTCACCTGATCACAATGATGTCATAGCACGTGTTATTAATTTCCGCTCTTCTCTCACGATGCTACTCTTCTTTTTCCCATCATCAACTTCTCTTTCTCACAACTGTGTACTTTCATTTGACCATACTTAGTCATTACTACTTATAGCACTTGGTCCGTGCTCACTTCCCCTCAGTATATATACCTGTACATCATAAAGTAGAACCCCAGTCTAATCCACTTGTCATCGTCACTTCTGAACTGTGATTAAGGATCGAAGACTATCACTCCTCATCCTCTACTCTTTCTTCTTTCTGGCTTACGGTGTTTGCCTTGTCAAGTCCGGCTAGTGGTAGCTCCTAGAGTTATCATTACAGCCATGGGAAGGTCACGAGTGTAGGGATACATCATGGGAATCATTGTGGCACAACACATTGTGATGGCACATGGGTGGTCACAAGGATGAACAGAGGGGGGGGTGTGACATGAGGTGGGTGGCAATGTCAGAGTGAGTTGGGCCTCAACTGAGATGGTGATTGCCAAGGGAACACAGGAGGATGGCTGTATGGAGGGGCACTGTGGAAGGGCAGTGCAGCAGGGAGATCTGAGGAAGGATCTGGAAAATACAGGGGGATGGCTGTGGAAGAGGTGCTGAAGAAGGGTGGTGTGGTGGGAAGATCCAGGAGGGGATATTCCAGGGAGGATCCAGGGAAGATCCAGGATCAGGGAGAGCACAGGAGGGCAGCTGTGCAGAGGGCCACTGGAGAGAGTAGTGCAAGGAGAGCGGTGCTGGGCTGTTGCAAGATGCATCACATCAAGCATAGATGAGCGCTAGGATGCACTAGGGGTTGGGTGGTCTAGTGACAGAAGTGGTCACATGATGGGCACAGGATCATGGAAGAGGAAAAAGACCAGGGGTGCACCAAAACTGTAACACAAACACTGTGGAATCATCCATATGGACAAACCTCAAAGCATCAAGTCCATATAGGTCTTATTGTGGAACCTGTTCAAACCAACACATATGCAAGAAGTTGATCCACCAAGGCAGCTTCATCTGTGGTCCAATGTACTGAATGTTGGCATGATATATTCCAATGATCCTGGCATAACAAAATGGATGATGGAGCATCATGATGTTGTGGTGCTCTATGGTTGGATTAAAGATATCATCTGCATGGCAAACATCATATGTTGTATAGTTGATTTGAAGGATATAGTGTTGATATATGTGACCATTTTTGAGTATGATGTGGTTCTGGTTTGCCTCCAATGAACCAAAGGCATTATTGAGCCCAGCAGTCAGTGACAGATTTGTGTTGTTATTTAATTCCAAGTCTGACATGTGGATTGCTGCAATATGAGGTACTAAATGGTGCTTGAGTTTGAATACAAAGTCCTAGGTTTACATTAGAACATTTTCAAAATAATGGGCTGAATGCAAGTATGTATGTACCTTAGCAGCTGGGTCATTAGAATTTTGTTGGGCAAAAATTGAGATGTCTACAGGATGATTTTGTGCTTTTCCAATCTGGTAATGTTCCTCAGGTTTGTTAGGAAGGGGTTCTGGTGTCTGTTGTGTAGCATTGACCTTCTCACAGATTTGGTATATGTGTCACTGGCACCTTTCAATCTGAGTGAGGTGACAAACAAAATCTTTGCAGCTAGTGCAAAAATATCTTCCTTTTCCAACCTAATGCTCTTGTTCTTCCTGTAGGTGAATTAGGATGATGATGCACCAACTCAAGTCTAAAGGCCATATCAGCTGTGTTGAATATAAATTGGTGGTCCCATATATCCTAATCAAGGACACATAGTCACTGAGGATGTGGAACTTGTAGGTTTGCAGGTTGAGAATTTTTGATTGATATGGCAATGAATTTCCTGCAGACATATGGGAATGAGGCTGAGCTTGTCACTGGCAGTGCTGTCAACATTTGGCTTCATGCTTCAGTTTCTTTCTCCCCAAGAGATTCCTTCCTCCTCCCCCACCTTACCTGGAGCTTCTCCTATCTAACCCATCTCAATCCCTCGCTGCCACCTTAGCTACAGCCATGGATAGTGTTGCCCAGCCTGATATGGGCCCCTTACCTCACGTATCCACTCCTCACCCTGACAGTCCTACTGTATCCATGGAACAGTTGGAGCACACCAGGTGCTTCAAATGCTGACAGCTTGGGCATATTCAGCAGGACTACTCCTGATACTGGTGCCACTTTTGCTGCATTGTTGCCCCAGGGCACATTCAATCTCTCTACCCCAAACACTGCTGTACCAACTGCTTCACCCATGACCACATCTGGACCCAGTATCCTCATGACCTCCCATCCTCCTTGTGAGATCTCACCAATTTCAAGAAAAACAAAGGAGACCAAAGTGGATAATGTGGTATCTGAGATGGAACTTCAAATCGATGAAGGGGGTAATGTTACAATCATGAAGGACCCTCATTCTTTTTATTCTCCTCATCACCTGTCTCCTCTCCCTCCATTGTCCCTCTTGCTACATTCCCACCTTGACCACCTTGGCTCCTCACTCTTTGCCAAGATTTTTGCTGATCTCCAAGACTACCACATCCCCTCCTTCATGTGGGCTGACTTGCTAGATGAGTCACTCTTTGAGGGATAAGACTGTGCCTCATTGCCTCCAGGTATCTCCTTTTCTTCTGACTTGTCTTTTCCTTTGACTCTCTCTGACTTGCATAGACACTGCCTCCTACACCACTCTCTCCTTATGAGCAATGCATATTCTCTTTCCATCCTTGCTTACCTCTCACATGCTACATGACACGACATGTCTGTTACCATATTTATCTTTAGGGCTCCAACTCCTGCCCTAAAGTACATGCTATATATATTAGAACACCACCTGTACCTACTTCTTTCTCTAACCTTGATATACACTTGTCAACTTGTTCCTCAAGATCCCCTCCCTCATGCCTCACCTCACCTCTGCCTCATTCTCTACTGTTCCAACTCTGGGCCAGTCCCAGTACTGTTGACTTCAGTCAAGCCATTCACCCTTAACTTTTCAGAGTCAACCTAGGGAAGGAACAAGACAACACATTACACAAATGTGTACCATTGTTACTCTGGTTGTAACATGTATAATATTCTAAAATCTTAATAAGGACTGCCATGCAGATGGAGGGGTGGGCATTAGCCAGAATCCTGAGCTCATCTAGGGCATCATTGAAGGTTTGGATAAATGTGATTTGGCAGATAACAGGATAAATGGGGGCTGATAAATTATCATCTGCAATGAACTCAAGGGTGACATCTGGAATGATGGTGTCATCATCAGCCCTCAGCTCCTTGTCATGATGAAGCTGAGCAAGGATAAGATTGGGCAGATATGGCAAGTCTGTGTCCTGGAATGTCAAAAACTGACTGAGAGTCTGCATTGAACTTTTATGGATGTCATGTGGCCATTTGATGATAAAGGCTTGTGCCCTGGCAAAGTAAGAAAAACTAGTCTATTTTAGTACAGTTTAGAGCTGGAATAGAAAGAAACTTACTGTGCCTTTCCAAACAGCCTTGGAAACCAGGTAAGGATCTGCTGTATAAAGCTAAATTGTTCATATGAAACAGGAAAAAGGGTCTGGAATGGAGTTAGCAGTGCAGGTCCATGGAGCAATGTAGGATTGGGGCCATATGACTTACCAACATCTGCAAGCCATCTCAGTAACCTTTGTGCAGGCAAATGAGATGTTCCATCACACCTTCACATAACTCTGAGGGTATTTTCCATTAGCATGAAATCCGACATAGTTATGCAAAAAGAACTTACAGAGTTCATTGAGAGATATGGTGTCCAGCAGACTTGTTAGAAGGGTGACTGGATCTGAGTTAGTGGTCACCTCAGTGGCAGCCATGGCATGCATAACCAGTAGGGCAACTTTGCTGGTGTTGTGGCCACAGCAGAGGAACCAGTGCAGGATTTCAACTAAGTAATCCCAGGTAAGCTGCTGTGACTGCCAATGTTTATGGCGATAACCCTGCATAAGCTGGAATAGTCACCATGGCCACATGTGACAAATGCCATAGTAGGTGGGGTGGGGCAGTCAGTGACTCTACTGCTGGCTGGCACTAAAGGAGGAGTTGGAGAGGGCAAAGGGGAGACAGGCTGCAGGTGTGAGCCTTCTCTCGGCATATTTAAGAATGTCTATCCATTTATAAGGTGTCAGAACATATGAGGGAATGTTTGGTGATAGCTGAATAAATACTGTCAAACTGTTTTGCAGCCAAAACAGAAGAGAAATGAGGTTGTTGATGGTTACATATAAAAGGGATAAGTCCAATTATCACCCTGTGGTGAGAATGCCAGTGAAGGGTTAAAGGCTAAAGTGCCTTTAAAATAGGCTTCTGGGACAAAAGCAGGTTCACAGTCCCCAATTCTTGGTCCTTTCCACCTGGCCCCCAATGCCACCAGCATCATAACCAACATTGTAGTTCAACCATCACAAACACGAATTACTGACCCCTCCTAAGTCCCCTCCAATGAACTGTGAGCCTCAAGAGAAGCAGGACATTCCTCATTGGATTGATAGTAGACACAGGATTGAGGGTCATCTTGGATCAGGGTCATTTGGTATAAACTGTATGGTCATGGCATACCTCAAGTTGACTTTTTGGTTGACTGAACATTATAGCATCTGTTTACAAAGCAATCAATATCATTAACTGCCACAACTACACAATCAAATTGGAACAGTTTACCAGTCAAAATTTGTCATCCATGGAGAGAGAGGCTTGCATTCTCAAGAAATTGAGTAAGGATACACCAGTTAGTATTCCACATCTCCATTGGTTTGGTCAAGAAGTGAGTTTTGATGTTCTTGTACTCAATGTTTTGAGTCCCTTTGTGCAATACATAGTCAAATGGTGGAGCAAATTCAACAAAGCCACTATCCAGTATATTGGTGCTCAGCTTGTGAGTACAAGCCATCCTCTTAGGCACACAGGCTATTGAATGTGCATCTTTCAGCTGTCACACCTTCAATATATTCATTCTCACAGATATGTGCATTGTGACATACAACCTCAGAATATCCTCACAGGTATTAACTCCCCTTCAACCATTTTCCTTGTAGATTTTAGGGTCTCCAAGACTTACCTCAACCATTTGACAGGCAATGTCACCTCACTGGTATCCCAGCCTTTGCTTCCATCAACAGCCATCTAGGAGGTGAACTCAGTCACCACAATGATCTTGAATCACTCATCTATGTCCTCACATACCTACTCTCTGGCTTTTTTCTTTGGCTGCGGCAGGGCTGCCAAAGAAACATCAAGTTGTCAAAGGTGTTTGAGCATAAGCAGATGACAGCCATTGAGGAACTCTGTGAACAACATTAGAACTCACTCAGATGCTCCTATACTCCCACACACTTTCCTTTTCAGACACCCCCAATTATGATTACATGCATTTTCTGCTTCAAGCTACATACCATTTCCCAGACTGTCAACAAAACTCAGTCAGACTTGATCATGAAGAAAGACCTTGGCAGCTACAGCTGTGCAAATCCTGACATTAGTGGGTCTGTGGGCACTACTGTGGCTATGCTCAGTCAATACCCTGTGCACACTCATGCATGTGATCAAGTCTGTATGCCCTTCACACAGGTGCCAATTACCCTGCCAACAAAAGTTACCAAACTAATGTCCATCTGAGGAATACTCTCTTCAATGCCTTATGCTGTGGTGAAGCCAGTCATGGTGTGCAATTTTTTTTCCAGCCATATTACCATTGATAACAACCATGTGGGGTATAGCTCAATTTGAAATTCCTGATGTCAATTTGCCCATCTGGACTGTCCAACTGTTGATTCATGTTGTACTTGTACCATAGCAGCAGCCATAGCTACACACTTCAATTTGAACCAAAGCATTCTTCCAATCAGCTCCAAGTCAACTTCAGTTAGTACACCAATTGCACTGAGCTGGGAGCATTACAGAAACTCAGCTGATAAAGCTGACTTGGCAGTAGCTGAATTATGGCATCACCACCCTCCCCATCTGTGGCTCCACCACATTTATGCTACTCCTTGGGGAAGCACTACCTGCTATACTCCATGAACCTCCTCATTCTATCCAGATGTCACAGTCTCTTATCTTACCTGCAGAACCAGAGCTCACAAGACTGCCTGAACAATTCATCAAATATCATAGTTACCTGTGGAGTGCACCTTCTGTTATGGTAGACCTTCCTTCATTTGGGATCAAATGATGATGCTCAATATTATGTGACCAGACTTTGTCTCCTGTTGTGGACCTACATACAACCATTAAAAAGCATTTTTGGGAGTTCAAATGGGCTCTAGGGGAGAAATACTGCTGACAAAGTTACTTCTTCATATCCAACAAGCCTATGAAGAGTGCAAGCTGCATTTATGTCACTCTCTGAGCCAGGAAGCCATTGAACACTTGGTATCCAAATAGAATCCTCTAAAGAATACTATCAATATTGGTGTCAAGTACTTCCAGACTATTTGTGATCACAATTTGAGGTTATTTTTGTTAAACAGCTGGAATCTCACAGCTGGAGTCCACTGTCAGAAACTAGATTCCAAGTAATGTAAAATGTGACATACTGGAGTCCACTGTCAGAAACTGGAGGAAAGTGAAGACAGTGGACTCCGACTACTGTAGGAGTAAACAACAAAGAAATAACAACAACAACAACAATGCACCACAATGTGGCACAATGTTCTAAGTACAAAAATGGAGTGCACAATCAATAATTCCAACAATTTTCTATCAACCACTGCCTGGTAGGTTTCTTACGACAACATCATTTTTGTTCTACTAAGGACAACCTCAGGTGTAAATTAAATGTATGTCCTTTTCATGTCCTTTCCATGACACTTACACAGTTATTTATTAACTGCCAGCATATTATCCTTCAAATCTGTGTGGTATGAACTCAAACCAGAGTGTAGCTCAATTTCTCATTACCTTATTCCCTTCCTAAGTTCTTTGGTTTCTACAATGCAGGATAGGATTATTTTGGACAGCAAGTGTGTTTTTTGTTAATCAAAATATACTTTTTCACTAGCTACACCAATTATGATACTCATGTGGGAGTTCCATCATTGATCATTGATTAGTGCTTCAAGCTTCAAAGCTTTAACATTCAATTACTGACTTGCTAAGATGAAGTTTGCCTGAACAACAGTTTTATGTAATTACATATATCTACAACAAAAGAAAACAAAGACAACCCACCTTTGACATTATTAAATGCCTAGTAATGCACATCTTCAATAACATCCCTATCAGTACCAAAGTGCACCATGACCAGATCCTCACATCATGACAACACCCTATACACCCTCCACTCCTACAAGGTGTCCATATTGAGTGCATAGAGTCTCACACCCTTGCACTATGCAAGGTGTACATAAGAGCATTTTCCCTGGACTGGTATTCATCTACTGCTATAGTGTTTATGTAGGGCTCAACAAGTTGTCAGCTAGGCTCCATAATATGTACATACAACTTGTCCAAAAAAAGATGTAGCTTGCTTTGCATGACAAAATGACAAATGAGCCCAGGCCTTAGACTACTGTATCAGATTCATATGTTCCATCTCAGAGCACTCTACTCCAACCACTCCATATATGTTATGCACATTCTTCCATTGCTGCCATGTTGGACACCATTTTCATGAAGATTTGTATTTGTGGTTACTCATTCACTGACTCTGAAGGTTCCACCAGACATGAAAAAAGCTGCAGCAAGGGCAAAAAAAGATTATCAGGTGCCCTCACTCAGACAAAGGACTTTATCTAACAACCATCAAATTTGTATAGGATGACTTACCTCTGGTGCAACATTGGCCTCATAGGGCTTGCTGGTTACCATTACATTTTCAAGACATGTTTCCTCAGCCACCACTGCCTCTCCCACCTGTTCCTGACTGGTTGTGTAATGACTGTGAGTGGAAAGCTTCCCCAATCACTATTTCCATTCCCTTCCACAGTCATTTGCCCAGTCTGGGAGTGAAGTCTTATACCATGCAAGGTTTTTATCATTGTTCCCTTATTTCAATCTTGGAAGAAATAATTATAGATCCTGTGCAGTCTATGCACCTTCATTATGATCCATATGAACTACTCTGGCATCCACCTCACAAGACCCAGGATATCAGGGTTTACAGGGAGTTCTTTACCTCAAGTGCATTTCTGAATGCTTATAGAGAACTACAAGAATCACTCCCAGAGCCTGGTTGTGACTTACCCCATGTCATTGCTGCCTACATGTTCTGGTTGGATGCTACTCAGTTCTCCACCTTTGGTGACACGAAGCTTTGACCACTCTACGTGTATTTTGGCAATAAATCAAAGTAGTCAGTGCAAACCATCCAAAAGTACATACTCTCATGCCACATATTTCCAAACTGTGAGTAATTATGGTCAAGAATCATTCTTTCATGTCCCACCTAATGTCATTGCAGCTCCTTGAGGCATTCAAGGATTTTTTAATAAATTATTCAGGAGGGAAATCTTTGAGTGATATACTCATGACCCACTGCCAAAGGGAATTTTTCCATGAACAATGGAAAGTGCTACTGGATGCTGATTTCATTGAAGCCTATAACCATGGTGTTGTGATCACCTGCTGTGATGGTGTCCAGCACCATTTTTATCCCCAGATCTTTACATATTCAGCAGACTATCTGGAAAAGTAGGTTTCTCAAACAGGAGGTTGAACTGTGCTGAACATCATTCCTTGACAAAATACTTATAGTATCCATATGGAACCTTGGCAAGTGTCCTTGTCCTTGCTGCAAAGTACCATGAAATAAAGTTCATGAGCTTGGCCTTGACAAAAATATGCACAATTGGCAGCTCCTCACCTGATGTGACAATTGCAATTGTATTGACAAAATACAAGCTGCACAAGACCTCATCTATGGCAGTAATTATACAGTAACAACACCTCAGGTTGAAGAACTCCTCAGAGATGAGTTGTTCATCCCAACATTGGTTAGTGATACAAAGTTTGCAGATGCTTCATTACATTTACCATCAAGCAGAATGCATTTTTGGACAGATTGCATCCTCAGGGTTTCAACTTTTTTGCTATGCTAATTGTAGATCTACTTTATGAATTTGAATTGGGAATTTGGAAAGCAGTCTTTACACATCTTCATTGCATGCTGGAATCTTTGGAGGAAAGCAAGCTACATGAGCTTGATTATAGGTATGCCTTTCATCAATGACATTATATGCTGTTTAATCATGCTCTCTATTTAGATACTGCCAAACCCTGACATTTAAATGAGATACCATATGACATTTCTCTCAAAATGCATCTAATATGAAAAGGATTCCAGCTTGTGACTTTGAGGATCTCCTACAGGTTAGTTTTGATTTATTCATTTAACTTGATTTTATGCTTGTCCCAGTGTGCCATTTCTGTCTTGGATGGACTATTTTCTGAACTACACAACTCTTCAGTGCTGAAATTGCTTTTCCTTCTCTGTCATTGGCATGGACTGGTGAAACATTGGATGCATACTGATGAAACACTTCAGATCATGAATGACATCACTATGTTGCTTTGTGAGGAACTTGATGCATTCAGTATGGTTACTTGTCTGGCCTTCTTGACCCATGAGGATGGTTCCATGACATTCATGAAGAGTTCCTCCATCATTGAGTCAAGGGCTGGATTCTCCTGATCCAACAAGAGTGTCAGTTGGGAAGGAAGAGTCAGATCCAGGAGGGCAGTCAAGGATGGTAGAATTAGGGGTGTTGTTATAGTATCACTTTCATTCAGCCTGGGGAAGGGCAAAGATGATGGGATTGAAAATAATGGATAGTTCTCTAAAGGGAATGAGGGAGATGCAAAGGTTGTCAAGAGTATTGTTTTGTAATTCAAGCACAGTTTGCTCAATGGTGAGGATGGGGGTGGGAGAGTCTCATCCATCAAGGAGACTGGAGCCCAGGATGGAAGTCGTACTTGTCTGGACCCCAAAGGCCCAGGAGAGAGGGAATCAAAGGATAGTGTAAAGGCAGTATTGTTGAATGATATGGATGAGTATTTTGTCGCACACAAAGAACAGAAGGAACTTGAGTGCCTCTGATGTTTGAGATTTTTCAAGGCTGACATAGAGAAGACAGCAGGCAGATGGTGGAAGATGGCTGATATGGGTGGAGAGGGGAATGGAGGTAAAAGGGGAAAGACATCAACAATGGGGATGACACTTAAGAGAGAGGAGTTTTAGAGTCCAATCATTCTTTTATACTCAAAAAGTACCACCTTGGCATTTCCAAGATGGGATTCAGGTTCTCATGTTTGTTCCAAGTCAGAGTATCCTTGCTAGTGCACCAAGTACTCCCTCCTTTGGGGCATTCCACAGTGGTTGATTATCTTTTCCACCTTGTATTCCTCCTTAATCCTAAGGAGTTCTGGAGGTGGTTGAGAGAAGTTGGGTCCATGTTCAGGGGTTTCCTGATAGGATGATAGAAGCAATGCATGGAAGATGTTGTGGATTTTCCATTGTGGGGGAAGTTTGAGCCAGTAGGCAACTTTGGAGATTATGGCAGAAATCTCGAATGGTCCCATTCAGCAGGAAGAGAGCTTCCAGGATGGAATCCATAATTCCTATCTCTGATCTTTCACAGCTGAAACTGGAAAAGGTTCCACTCCTTCATTTTCTGCTGGACAAGGGTATGCACAGCCTCCACTTCTTTTCGGGCTTTGTCTAGATCTGAAAGGTGGTGTTCCAGGATGGAGTTAAAGGTTTTCCCTATTGGTGGATAGAAGCAAGGTGAGTATCTGAGCATCAGGAAAAATGGTAACTTGTGGGTGACGGAATGTTCTGTGGAATTATGGGCAAATTCTGCAAACAGAAGGAGATCCAGCCATTTCTTGGGGATGCCATCACAAAAGATGCATAGGTAGGTTTCCAGCTCTTGATTGTATTGTTTGGTTTCCCCATCTGTTTGGAGATGATACACAGTAGAGAGTGAAACATTGTATTCAAGGAGGAAGGCAAGCTCCTTGGCAAAGGTAGAGGTGAACTGAGGGCCTTGATCAGAGAGTAAGCAGTTATGGAGACCAAAGTGTTTGAACACATGGTTGACCATGGTCTTGTGAAGGAGGTAATATTGGCCCCATGTATGAAAATGGTGGATGTCACCAGCATAGCCTGTTTATTTTTTGAACATGTGTTCAAACACTTTGGTCTCCATAACTGCTTACTCTCTGATCAAGGCCCTCAGTTCACCTCTACCTTTGCCAAGGAGCTTGCCTTCCTCCTTGGATACAATGTTTCACTCTCTACTATGTATCATCTCCAAACAGATGGGGAAACCAAACAATACAACCAAGAGCTGGAAACCTACCTATGCATCTTTTGTGATGGCATCCCCCAGAAATGGCTGGATCTCCTCCTGTTTGCAGAATTTGCCCATAATTCCACAGAACATTCCATCACCCACAAGTCACCATTTTCCCTGATGCTCAGATACTCACTTTGCTTCTATCCACCAATAGAGAAAACCTTTAACCCCACCCTGGAATACCACCTTTCAGTACTCCATAGGCACAGAAGAAACAAGGGCACTGGACTGGTGTCCATTTCCTGAACCCTTCATAGAGTTCTTGCTATATTCATTCTTTATTGTTGCTGCCCAGATACCTCATAAGGTATCTCTGTTCAAGACCTCAGGGTTGGCACCTGCAATGTCTCGATCTCAGGACAGCATGATTGTTATCCACCCCTCCACCCAGTGAACATCTGGATTAATTGATCAGAACCAAGGGATTCCAAGGATGATGTCATCCTTGCCACAACAACTCAGGATATAAAGGTCCTGCTATTCCTTTATTCCTCTATAGTCCAAGACAACTATAGTCTTGAACTTGATAATACCCGATCAGTTTTCAGTATCATCTGCATTCCAAGCCTTGATGGGCTGACATAGTCTGGCTATTGGTAGGCCCAGACACCTGACTGCTTTCCAATTGATAAAGCAGCCTGTTGCTCCCAAATCCAATAATGTGTGCACTTTGACAATTTTGCCATCTTGCTTCCAGATGAAGAGAGGAATATGAATAGAATTCAATCTCAATGCAGAAATAAATACAAGGGCCATTGTAATGGAAGGTACTAACATTGATTCAGTCCTTCCTCCTAAAAATGTGCCAATGCTCAGGAGTTCCTGGCACCCTCTGGTGCCACTCTTGTATCCCCAGGTGTTGTCCCTCCGGATATGGCTGCAAGTTCCTCTTGGGTCTCAAGGATATGGACGTGTTCATTGTCTCACATAGTGGCTTCCTGTCCCTTCAATGGGACTTCTTCATCGAGAGAAGGATCAAATGAGGACCTTAGTGTCCTCAGAATTTCATCCCTACTTTGCCCATATGAAAGGTCCTTGATGAATTCATCCAATAGGTCCAGGGTGGCAGAGGATGGTCTTCCAATGGTGGACTGGGTCTCCACAGCTCTGGTCTTGGCAATAGTTGGCACCCTGTTCTTCTTATAACCCATATGATTTCTTGTAGAACATTCTTTCTTCTTGCAAATGAAACATAGGTGCTCCCTAATGCACCTGAAATGTTCACCAGCACTGATGGTGATTTTCATCAACATCCATAGCATTGGGATCGCAAACATGACCATGGCCTCTGTAAGCTGGTTTCAGGCCCCTTCAGATGTTTCTGATCTGTTTGAAATTGCCCTCAATTTCCAACAAGTTCTTGTAGACATCTTCCATAGAGGTTGGTAGCAGTCTGGAGGGTTCCAGACATGGTGAGTTGGGTGGTGATCTGGGGGTCCAATCCTCACAGGTACCATTCCAAAAGGGCATTGAGATCGGTGATCTTGGATTGAACTGAGAGGAGTGAGAAGTTAGAGATATATTTCTTGAATCCTCAGAGACCTCTGGTATCCTATACAAGCAAAGAGAGTTCAACTTGTACCTGGGCAGCAGTGTCATAAGAGGTGAACATGTTGGTGAATACTTCTTTGATTGTTGCAAAGTGGGTCTATCCAGCAGATATCCACTGGTCTTTAATCTTGGCAAGCCAAGCTTCTGTGAAGGCTTTTCCTCTTCTCTTCTGTATTCAGTTGAGGAAGATATACTGTAACTCTCCACAAAGTCTCTGAGAGTGTCATTGAGGAAGGAGCAGCCCTCCATAGCCATGAGCCATCAGTTAGCATCACCAGATTCTCCAGAGAACTCCTCTGATAAGGCAGCTTTAACTCCTGGCATATCATTTTCATCATCGTCTTTGTCATCTCCTGGTTCTGGATCATTGTCAGGTGGACCTGGTGGGTCTGGAAGGAGATCTGTTCTTCTAACAAAGTCTTTGTATGTCTCTCTGTCATCAGGGGAGTCCTCTTTTGTTTCTTCAGAGATGGAAGAGATGGCAATATCAGCCTGGATCTCTGGTTGGATGTGTTGGCCACTGGAAGAAGCTCTGGATGGAGCAGGGGATGGGATATGACGATGTGGTGGTGGAGGCATGCAGGCTCTGGTTCTTGATTGAGAACTAATTCTCTTGGAAGAGGAGAGAGAGTTTGTAATGATAGCTCAAAGAACTACCACTAGCCGGACTTTGACAAAGCAAACACCAATAAGCTTAAGGATATAGAGAGGAGGTGTAGCCTTCAATCCTTAATCAATGTTTGGAAACGACAATGACAAGTGGATTAGACTGGGGTGCTACGATATAGTGTACAGGTATATATACTGTTGAGAAGTGAGCACGGACCAAGTGCTGTAAATAGTAATTACTAAGTATGGTTAAATGAAAGTACATGGTTGTGAGAAAGAGAAGATGATGATGGGAAAAAGAAGTGTAGCATCGTGAGAGAAGAGCGGAAATTAATAACACGTGCTATGACATCATTGTGATCAGGTGACCTTTCCCACGGTCACGTGCAATGTGTCTAAATATTTGAAGTGAAATGTTGTACAAGTGTTCGTAATGAAAAGTTTGAAAATATTACATATCATAACACTACTCCCTCTTTAAGACTCGAATTCCAGACGAGTCGCGTAAAAGTTTGATTCGGTAAAGTTTTCGTAAGGTGAAAATAAAGATTGAAAGTCCACAGTGGAAAGTCCTCGGAGTTTACGTGGGGCTGAAGGGTTTAGACGGTGGAAATCGGCGACTGCATCAGGAGCAGTATTGATAATGTCCAAAGTTTCCCATGTACGATCTGTTTCGTCGTACCCTTTCCAATGCACCAAATATTGTAGCTTCCTTTTTACAAAGCGTGAACCCGCGATGTAATCTATTTCGAACTGTTCTTCTCCTTCTTTGTCAATCTCGATCGCATCTGGTCGTGAGACAGGTTGACCAGGTAAAGTTTCTCGATAAGGTTTGATGCGAGAGATGTTAACGGTAGGATGAATGTGGATGGAGGTGGGAAGAATGAGTTCTACGGCATTTGGAAGGACCCTTTTGATCCGATAAGGGCCGATCCATTTTTGGGTGAGTTTCTTTGCCATATAGGGTAGCTTTAATTTATCGGTGGATAACCAGACTTGCTGGCCAATAACGTACTCCGGTGCTTCTGACCTTCTTTTGTCAGCAAACTGCTTCATTCGTTCTTTAGATTCTTTGAGAGCCTGCTCTACTTCTTTGTGGGAACGGCCGGATTCTTTCCCAAAATCAGCACCTGGACCTGTTGCTTTTCCTTTGAAGCCTATGCAAGGGGCGTAATTACATGTGATAGCGAATGGAATGGAACCAGTGGAGGTGGTGAGGGAATTGTTGTGGGAGAATTGTGCCATTTTGATCCAATCTGCCCACGCCTCTTGCTTCTTGGATATGTAAGAGTGGAGATATTGTTCTAATTCTCTGTTAATACACTCTGTTTGTCCATCAGTTTGAGGGTGGTATGCTGTTGAGATCTTTTGGGAGATAGAAAGAAGTTTGCAAAGTTCTCATGTAAAGTCCAAAATGAACTGAGGTCCGCAGTCTGAAACTATAGTAGAAGAAAGTCCATGGATACACCAAATATTGTCTCTAAATAGAATAGCTAAGTCCAAGGAAGAAACTGTGTCATAACAAGGAATGAAGACAACTTCTTTGGAGAAGCGGTCTATGACAACGCAAATAGCCATGTATATTGGATTTAGGTAATCCAGTAATGAAATCGACTGAGAGATCTTCCCATGGTCTAGTAGGTGTAGGTAAAGGAATGAGTTTTCCTGCCGGTGCCTTTGAGGATCCCTTTGTTTGGGCACACACTTGGCAGCTATCTACATAAGTTTTAACATCTTTGGTAACTCCAGGCCAAGAGAAATGACGAGTAAGTAAATTAATGGTACGTCCATGTCTGCAATGTCCTGCAATTGGATGATCATGACATAATGAAAGAAGTTTGATACATAATGGTTCAGGAACAAAGATTTTGTTTTTGTTGTTTTTGAAAATATTACAGTCAGACACGAAAGAGAAATCTTGAATAGCATCGACACCCAATTTGGATGATTCTTGCCTCAACGATTCCATGAAAGAAGAAGATAATTGTACATTATTAATAAAAAGATGAGGAGGAAGTACAGTAATGTTCTCATTATGGTCCTTTACCACATTGCCATGATCTGGTCAACACGACAATGCATCTGCTCGTCCGTTACTTGATCCAGGTTTATAAATAAAGATGTAATTGAACTCTTGAAGAAGTTCATGCCATCATGCTTGTCTTCCCGAAAGAGTTTGTGGCTTTTTCCAGTATTCGAGATTCTTGTGATCTGTCCAGATCTCGAAGTTCTCTCTACCGATAAGGTAATGCCTCCATTCTTCTAAAGCACAAATAACCACAAGGAGTTCTTTGTCATAAATAGGGTAATTCTGCTCAACGAAGTTGAATGAATGGGAAATGAAGGTGCATGGTCGCCAAAGTCCATCATTTGACTTGACAGAAAGAACTGCTCTGGTTGCTATATCCGAAGCATCGGTCTCGACTCTCATCTCCTGATCCTGGTTAGGGTAGGCTAAAAGAGGAGCCGTCTTGAATTTGTTCTTGAGCGTATCAAACGCTTTCTGTTGTTCGGGACCCCAATGGAAGGGAACATCTTTTTTGGTAAGATCATTCAAGGGTCATGTGATGTCCACGAAGCCTTCAATAAATCTACGATAATAGTTGCAAAGTCCGAGGAAGCCCTGAAGTCCTTTGAGATGCATGGGAATAGGCCAGTCCATAACTCCTGAGATCTTCTTTTCCTGCATCTCAACTCCCTCTTTAGATACTACCATACCCAAAAAGTCTACTTTGTCCTTCGAAAACTGACACTTTTCTGGTTTCACGTAAAGGTCATTCTCCTCCAAGCAGCGAAGAACTTCCTTCACAATCTCCTCGTGTTCAGCTTGCATACGTTCTTTCATAAATAACATACAGTCGTCAATGTAAATAACTAATACAGCGTACATGTCATTAAAGATATCGTTCATCATAGTTTGAAATGTAGGTGGAGAGTTCGTCATGCTGAAATACATTATGGTAGGTTTGTAAGCGCCAATAGGAGTAACGAATGCTCCTTTCCATTCATCGCCTTCTTTGATTCTCACATTGTTGTAACCCCAACAGAGATCAAGGCAGGTGAACATATCAGCACCTTTGAGCCAATCAATGAGTGTGGGAATGAGAGGCAGTGGATATGCGTTCTTGATAGTGCCTTGATTTAAATATCGGTAGTCCATAATGAGTCGTTTCTTTCCATCCTTTTTTGGAATAAAGAAGACAGGTGCGGTTTGAGGGGATTTAGATGGTCGAATATACCCTTTTTTGAGTTCCTTTTCCATGAACGTGCGAACTTCGTCCATTTCTACATCAGAAAGAGGAATTACGTGGCCTTTCTTGGGAACGAAATCTTCCTTAAGATCTATGGCATGATCCCAAGGTTTTCGTTCAGGCATGCGTTCGGATTCCTTTTCCAAAAACACATTTAAGAAGTCGTGGTAAACTTCTGGCACCTTTTCTTTTAACCCTTCTTTGATAACACGGATGGAGGGTTTCTCACTACATAAATGAGGAAGTGGGGGGTAGGATCCACCACCAATGACTCAGCAGTATTCCATACAATGAGGAAAAGAAATAGTTTTAGAAAACCAATCAATGTCTGGATTATGGCGATAAAGCCAATCGTAACCAATAATTAAACGATGAGAACCTAGTCGAGAGACGTAAGCGTCTATAACCTCGAAATGGTCATTAATGCCAATGATTAATTTAACCATATGGGTAACCTTGCCGATAGCTCCATTAGAGCCATCTGCATTAATAACTGCAATAGGGTTAGCAATCATGTAAAGGTATGAGATGCCCCTGAATCCAATAGTGCCTGAACAGAGGATTTCTGCCATTGGTCACCATGTTTTTGCATCAACATGGTTTTGACAGAGAATTCTCTGCCAAAATGCAATGTAGAAGATCTTTGAGCAATAATAGAAGAGTCGTTGAGGGATTTATAGATAGGAGAATTTTCAACTTGCTGAACAAGGGAATCAAGCATGCTACATTTTAATTCCGGCGCCACGCTCCAAGGAGTCGCCCTTTCGGAATGAAGATTTTTATTGGCAAGAAGAATGGAAGAGATAGTACAAATGGGGAAATCGTCCTCCGTGCAATCTACTATACTGTTCTCACTAGTTGTGTCCGGAGTAGTAGTATGAATGCCGGCACTAAGTGCAGCGGGAGAAAAAGAAAGATTGTCTATCTGTTCGCAGAGACCCTCATCATCTATGAACATTGTCCTTTTAAAGCCTCGGCGGCACAGTGTTTGGCCTCTACCTCAAACTTGTCTCGGTAGTAAGCCTCCACTTCAGGAGACATAAAGTTATGTGCTGTTTGCATGTTGATAGAAGTCGGGGAAAATTGTGAAGGGGGAGATGGCAGTGTTGGGAGTGGGTGTGATGGAATATATTGTTGACCCATGTGTGCTGGCTCAGGTGGATACTCGTAAGAACCAGTGTCCCAGTTCCAGATTGCTTGTTGGTGAACTTGAGGTCACCTCCTGCGGTTTGGGTTCTTGGCACAATCTGGCCATATATGGCCTGCCTGAGAACACCTGTAGCAGGTACAAGTTTCCTTTTGTGGAGTCACTTGCTGTGCTCCAATCTCC
>JBBPNR010000546.1:0-21524 GCA_038091015.1 Boletus vermiculosoides
ATCCACGCTCCCCAACCAACACCTACCATAGCGCACTACCGTTCCCGGCTCGAGTCCCGAGCATCCTCAGTCCATCCGTATCAAATTCCGATTCCTCCTACTCCCGTCGCTACTTCGACGTCTGTGTTGACCGAAGTGAGACAAGTTCCATATATCGACATGAGAGGCACTCCCGAGTCGACCACCCGGTTGATCAAGGAACAAATTTCGGAGTTTTTCGCCCAATATACAGTATGGACCGAGAGCTACTCTCTCCTGGGTCGTGGGGCTGGCCACCCACCACCGATCCCTATCAACGCAGTAGACATGCTGCACAATCTCCAGCCCCCCAGTTATACCCACCCAACGTTGAGATCATTGAGGAGCTCGAACCGCCCTCTACCATCCGAGCCTACACCGACCCCCTACGAGCAGCCGGCAGCAGAGCGCCGAGCGCCGGAAGGAGTCCAACAATCTATGCACGCCCCCCGCCCCACAGTCAATCTTCCCTCTTCCTCCAAAGGCCGCTTAGGCAAGAACCGCTTGCCCAAGCCCGGCTATTTCGACGGCAACAAGGAGAACTTCGTCCAGTGGGCGCGTCAAATGAAGATGTACTTACGTTCCTTCGAGGAAGGAACTCCGGACGACCAGCAGAAGATAACCATCGTCCTCTCGTTTCTTACTGGCAACAATGCTGCCGGACGCTTCGCAGATTTATTCGTTATCCAGAACGAGAACAGCCTAGACATATACCCCTTCGACGTCTTCTGGGACACACTCGTCGAGATGTTCCAACCGAAGTCTCTCCAACGAGACGCCGAACGGAAACTGCGAACGTTGAAGCAGAACGCCAACGAAACAATAGAAGATTTCTTCATTAAGATGTCCACCCTCATAGCCGAGGCGAAGTGGAACATCCAATCACACGGCGTGCATCTCACCGAAATCGCACGGAACGGAATCCAGTATAAGTACGTGGAATTCGTGATCAGCCAAATCCCCGGCATCGTCGATGAACACGATGTCCGCGTTTGGGAGAAAGAGCTCGTTCGAGCCGAATACTCCCTCCGCTGTCTCGCTGACGCGAAGAAGTCGTCACTCCATACCACATCGTCCTGGACTCCCAACCGTCCGTCACAACCTCGCCCCCAAGCAGCGGGAACAACACCATCCACAAAGCCCGCCGCCCCCGTTTACCAATACCACCCGAACGCGGTCGGAACCTTCTCTGGAGCTGGCGCTCCAATGGACATCGGCAAACTACGCGCCGAAGGGAAATGTATCAGCTGTGCGAAGGAGGGTAAAGACCAGGCCTGGCCCTGTACTACCCACATGAAACCACGTCCCCGCCAAGTCCGTACTATAGAAGTAGCCGGACAAACCATAGAGTACGAGTCGCACAAGGAACTGGCAGACAAAGTCGCTGCGGCAGTTCGAAAGGATTTTCCCAACGTAGCCTAGTACAGTCGTCTAGAACTACAAATACTACGTCTTCTTGTATCGTACCACCTAAGTCATTGCAGAACAAATACGATGTGTTACAAGTAGACGAACCGACTGAAGTTGAGTGTGATGAGGCTGCTGAGCGCCCTCCACCAACGATACTACAACGTCCGTCACGGACAAAGTCTGTCACACCGGTTGTACCTCCGGTTAAGGAAAAGGGTGCCGATAAACCAACGGCAGAGAAAAGGAGCAAACGCTCCCCATGGATGAACACAGTGGATCCCTGGTCGACCCAGTGGATTCAAAGAGTCTGTCAAGACACGGACGAGAAGCGAGCATTGTCTCACCTCCGCTCGTTCGTGCACGACACAAGAGTGACCGAAGTGACTCCTCAGCTGATCACTGAGATAAGTCACATGTCCCCAGTCGAGGCCCACCTATCGCTGCGTGAGCTGCAAAGCAAACCGAGATATAAGAAAATCTCGAAGAAGGACGATCGGTCACTGACCATCTCCACGAGTATGCTGCTGGATAACGGCAGAACGATCGTAGCGGATGCGCTCATCGATTCTGGTTGTACCGGATCGACCATAGATGCGTCCTTCGTGAAACGGAACAATATTCCGTCACACAAGCTACCCCGCGCGATCCCTGTCTATAACGCAGACGGGACAGCAAACTCTCGAGGAGCAATCACCGACTTTGTTCTGGTGGAACTCTCCATCCAGGACCACGTCGAAAAGATATCCCTTGCGGTGACTGACCTTGGAACGCACCCGCTGTTCCTTGGTTACGACTGGCTCAAGCGACACAATCCGGTGATCGATTGGGCCTCGCAATCAATTTCCTTCACGTGCGAAGATCATATCCCCGATCTTATTCCTACCGAAGACGATGACGACGATTCGGAGTATCGTCAGTCTTGGAAGGAGGGTGATCGCATCTTCAAAATCGAAGCCCTCGATTACCTCATGTCACGAGGCGTCGCCCAAGATCTAGCGATCGAAGCACAAAAGGAAAAACACAAGAAGACCTTCGAAGAAGTCGTTCCAGAAGCATATCACGAGTACAAAGATGTCTTCGCCAAAGAGTCGTTCGATGAACTACCCCCGTCTCGACCGTGGGATCACGCAGTCGAACTCCTCCCCGGCGATCATCAAGTCGATTGTAAAACATACAATCTAACAGTCGACGAACAGAAGGAACTGGACTCCTTCCTCGAAGAAAACTTGACCTCCGGTCGAATCCGCCCCTCCAAATCTCCTTTCGCCTCCGCATTCTTCTTCATCAAAAAGAAAGACGGTCGACTCCGCCCGGTCCAAGATTACCGGAAATTAAACGCTATCACCGTCAAAAACCGCTATCCCCTTCCGCTGATCGCCGAGTTGATCGACAAACTCAAAGACGCCAAGCACTTCACCAAGCTTGACATCCGATGGGGGTACAACAATATACGGATGAAAGAAGGAGACGAATGGAAGGCAGCCTTCAGAACAAACCGAGGACTCTTCGAACCCCTCGTAATGTTCTTCGGATTGACCAATTCCCCCGCGACCTTCCAAACCATGATGAACCACATATTCCGAGATCTGATCAATCGAGGAAATGTAGTAGTTTACATGGACGACATCCTGATCTTCACGGACTCCATCGAACAACATCAAAAAATAGTACGAGAAGTCTTGCAAGTGTTACGAGACAACAAACTGAGTCTCCGTCACACGAAATGCGACTTTGAAGTCGACGAAGTCGAATACCTCGGACTCCTCGTCTCGCACCAGAAGCTCCGAATGGATCCGACGAAGATCAAAGGAGTCACCGAATGGCCAATCCCCAAGTCGAAGAAAGAAGTCCGCGGATTCCTAGGATTCCTAAACTTCTATCGACGCTTTGTGAAGGACTTCGCCAAAATCGCGCGACCTCTCAACGCACTCACGTCTGAGAAAGTCGAATTCAATTGGTCGGAAGAATGCCAAAAAGCCTACGAAACCCTGAAAGAGACGATCACGACCGCCCCAGCGCTCGTAATGCCCGATTATAACCAACCATTCCGCCTTGAAACAGACGGATCCGGGATCGGAATCGGTGCAGTTCTGTCACAGGAAAAAGAAGGCCGATGGCACCCAGTCGCGTTCATATCCAGGTCGCTCAATGAAGCAGAACGAAACTATCATGCGGCCGATCTCGAGATGGCAGCCATCATATTCGCACTCAAAGAATGGCGCCACTACCTTCTCGACGCCCGACATGAATTCGAGATTCTAACGGACCACAAAAATCTCGAATACTTCAAGCGACCACAGGATCTGTCACGACGACAAGCACGGTGGAATCAACTACTCCAAGAATTCCACTTCGTGATCAAACATAGAGCTGGGAAGACAAATCCAGCGGACCCATTGTCACGAAGACCGGACTTCGACACAAACGTCGAAGACAACAAAGAGATCACCGTACTCCGACCGGACCGATTCCCGAACGACGAGGGAGCAGCTGTGCGCTCTATCGCGTTCGAAAAGCGGATTGCAGACCTCCAATCCCGCGCCGAAAAGTTCGCCATCGAGGGAGTCAAAAAGAGCGACTCTCCATGGAAACTTAAAGACGGACTCATCCACTGGGGTAACGCCTTGTACGTCCCTATGGAACCGTCACTCCGAGAAGCGATCATCGTCCAAAACCACGATCATCCGCTTTCAGGACACCCCGGCGCGCGAAGGACAGGAGACCTCATCCGTACTCGATACTACTGGCCCTCCATGAAGAAGGACATCGCCCGCTACGTCTCTGGTTGCGACATCTGCCAAAAAGTCAAAACCAAGACGAAGCGAACGCAGCTACATCCGAACGAACCCGCCGACGGACCATGGGAAATCATCTCCATAGACCTCATCGGTCCACTTCCCGAGTCCAACGGAAAGGATGCAATCCTAACCGTCGTCGACACGTTCTCAAAGATGGTTCACTTCTTCCCCATCTCCACTTCGATATCTTCCGCCGGAGTCGCAAGAATCTACCGCGACAACATCTTTAAACTTCACGGCACCCCAAAGAAGATCATCAGTGACAGAGGACCACAATTCGTATCGTCATTCATGACGGCGCTCCAGGAGCTCCTCCAAATAGAAGGAAACCCATCCACCGCCTATCACCCACAAACCGACGGACAATCCGAACGCTTCAATGCGCTCGTCGAACAATATCTTCGGATTTACGTCAATCATCGGCAATCCGATTGGGTGGATTGGCTCCCTCTAGCGGAGTTCGCTCACAACTCAAAGGTTTCCTCTGCAACGAAAACGTCCCCCTTCCTCCTCAACTACGGACAAACGCCTCGCATCAACACCTCCCAAAAATCGGTAGCGAGAAACGGAAACGAGGAAGCGGCCGTCTTCGTAGAAGAAATGAAAAAGAGTCATCAGAGAGCAAAAGAAGCTCTCCAACACGCCGCCAATGACATGAAAAAGTATCACGACCGTGGAACAAGGCCACCAGTCGAATACAAACCAGGAGACCTTGTTCTCCTCGAATCGACCAACATTCGCTCTGATCGTCCGTCACGAAAATTAGACGACAAGCGATACGGTCCCTTCAAGGTACTCGAAAAGGTCGGAAAAGGAGCCTATAAGCTCAAGTTGGACTCGAAGTGGCGCGGAATCCACCCCGTCTTCAATGAATGTCTCCTACATCCATATCACAAAGGAGAATTCCCCTCGCAGAAGAAGCCGCCACCCCCGCCACCGGTCGTCCAATCACAAGGCGAAGAACAAGAGATCGAAAGTATCGTTGACTCGAGAGAGCGACGCGGCACAGTGGAATATCTGATTCACTGGAAAGGATTCCCCAGGGAAGAAAACGAATGGAAAAAGGCATCCGACTTAGACAACGCAGCGGAAGCCATCAAAGATTTCCATCGATTACACCCAACCGCACCGCGTCCAAAGAAAACGATGCGCGTCCGCTTCGCTGACGTCGACTCCCCCTGCTCCTGTCCGATCTGTCACGGTCTCCCTCCTCCTACTCCATCGCCGATGTTCCTCGACCCTGACTTCCTCTCATTCCGCGAAACGATGGATCCCCTCCGCAACTGCTCATTCGACACTCCCCTTACGGACACACCTTATTTGGAAGGTGAGATCGTCGAAAGGGACTTCGACTCTTAGAGGGGGGGTAATGTCATGTTTCACCTTTTCACCTCTTCACATATGTCACAGAAGTACGTAGAACCCTGTAGAACATTCCTTCTCTTCCACCGGATCAAACCCTTAACCACTTCATTTCCGAATAGCTTAGTCATCTTACATCCTAGTAGTATATAACACCTCCATGTATCGTAGTATATTCTTCAGAATTGGAATCGCCTTCACTCAAGAGCATCCCCTTGGGATTGTCCCTAAGGTCTCTCTAGACGGTTCTGATAATAGCCTTCGAAGAGGAATGGCAGTGTCCGGTCATTTGCATCCGGATGACGTCCCAATGGATAAATGCAGTATTAAGGAACCACCGGGGAACATGGTAAACTGTAAGATTTGCGTCGCGTGGTACCCGAATCCTTGAGCGAAAACTTCATGTCGGAAGTATTGCTAAGTCACAGCAGAGAAAAGGAAGGCACTCAGCGCAGGCTAGCGACGCTAACCCGAGAAGGCAAGCCGAGATCCAGATCATGATCCGGTTACTTCTGTCTCCCCTTCATTTTCGACGTTGAGAAGCACCGGATGAGCGGCACGTTTCAAAGAGTCCAAGGACGCCATGACTGGAACCCGAATGCTATAAGATTTGCACGGCGTGTTGGTATGAGCCAGTGCAATCAGCATGACCCATTTATCCTATCAAGTCAATACATCCACAGGTAGGGCTTGATCTCCAAGAGATAAGGTCAAATGATTCTGGTAGTAGCAGTTGAAGGGGTCACTTATTTGCTTTTTGGTTGGCTCACATAAAATATAGTAGTGGAAAGTCGGTCGATGCACCGGAACGGGACGGCCCAAAATGGGTATGTTGGTGAACGTTTGTACTAAGTACCTTGCAGATCCATGACAACCAAGCGGATTCAACATCCTCCTCAATCTCTACTGTCATTACTTTTCAGTTCGCACAAGGTGCGAATGCGAAACGACATCCAACGAGCCAGCTCAAGGCCAAAAAACGCGTTGACAAAATATGGGTCGCGTGTCGTTCAATGTTAAGATACTGGAAGCCACGGCCCGCTCAGGCTGCTGCCAGTCTTGAAGTACCTGTGGCGTAAATAGATCTGGACACCGAAGAATCCTCTTAAAATCTGCCTAATAGCACCTGATCGCTGATTCGGTCCGCCCGGTCCGTCGACAAAGATCTCAGGAATAGCCCAACGAAAACACGGACCCGGAGTCCCGCGCACTCTTTCGAGCGTTCCCCATTCATGTCCTCTCATCTTATCAAGCTGAACAACGGGGAGTCTATCCCAGCCATTGGTCTCGGTGAGCGCAACTTGCAATGACGAAAAAATCGTGTTTCGAGTGCTTGAAACGTAGGGACTTGGCAATCCAAGCCCAATGAGGTTGCGCACGCTGTTGAAGCGGCACTCAGAGCCGGGTATCGACACCTTGACTGCGCTTGGTGGGTTACGTATGGCCCTAGGATCTTCTACTTATCTGGTGAATCTTGACGGTTACAGGGCATACGGAAACGAAAAGGAAGTTGGCCAAGGTCTGAAAGCATCCGGCGTTCCCAGAGGAGAAGTCTACGTATGTAACAACCCGAATTTCATTTATGCAAGTTCTGGATCTTGTTGACGTTGCACTGTAGATCACAAGTAAACTGTGGTGTACCCACCACAGACGAGTGGAGGAATGCCTCGATCAGACACTCGCTAATCTCGGGACAGATTACCTCGACTGTGCGCCCTGTCCCTGTTCATGTTGCCATTGGTGTAGTGACATCGCCCCAAGTGTACCTCATCCACTGGCCGGTGGCATTGAACCCAAATGGGAACCACCCAGTGTTCCCGACGCGCCCAAATGGGAATCGCGATATCGATGAGTCAAGGGACCTGAAAGAAACTTGGAAGGATATGGAATCATTGGTCAAGAAAGGTAAGGTACAGGATCCGAACTGTCGTGGTAAAATCTGTGGAGCCTCGGCTGAAGAACATCGCAGGCAAAGTGAGGTCCATTGGTGCATCAAACTTCTCGCAGATGATGCTCGAAAAAATTCTTCCAACTGCAGAAATCATTCCGGTCGTTGATCAGGTTTGTTTTTGATGTCCTTGGTAATCTTGGCAAACTCATTTGTATTGATTAGCTGGAGCTTCACCTGTACAACCCTCAACTCAGACTTTTGGACTATTTGAAATCCAAGACGATTGTTCCCCAGGCATACTCGCCTCTCGGCTCAACAAACTCACCCCTGTTCACCGACGAACTGGCTACGGAGATCGCGAGCAAATATGGTTTGAAGACATCTGATGTCCTATTAGGTTATCTCCGTAAGGCTTCAAATCTGCTCATTCGCACGTTTGTCATGATCACGCATGGCATGGATTCAATAGTTGCAAAGGATGTTGTCGTACTTCCAAAATCGGTCAGCCAGGCCCGCATCGAGGCAAACTTTACAGGTGCTCTTGCTGCATACAACAAATTAGCACCTGATGACGTGGCCAAGCTTGATGGTGTGGCAGCCAGTGGAAAGCAGAAGCGGCTAATCACACCGCCTTGGGGTAAGTGATACTTTCTTCGAAAGCACCCGTCGAGCTGAAATTGGGCTAGGCATTGATCTTGGTTTTGACAACTGGCCAACCCCTAACCCCAACAAGTAAGATGGTGACTGACGCTTAGCTGCGAACTCGGTGGCACTGATTCTTAAGAAGGTTTGTGAGATTGGTGACACGCCTGTAGTTACCATATAGTGTAGTAGCCAAGAAACCAGCAATGATCCAGAATGTACCCCTGACCTTGTTTCCGTGGAACCGGTACATATCAGTTTCCCACCTAGGGTCGATTTCATATCACTTGCCAGCATATTTTATGAAGCGCGGCAGAGGCACTGTATTATAATTCGATATCGTATATGTATGGCGCCACCGAGCATGGGGTGAAGAGTCCGTGAAGCAACCTCGGCATACGGGCTCGTCGAACCGAGCCGAACGCCAGGCCCACATACTAATAGGTATTCGTCACATTCGACCACCCTTGAAGCTTGAAGTAGCGCCCAGAAGGGTCAGAATTACCCCGTTGCGAGGTCTCTACCATGTCATAATTCAGTTCCCACCCTTGGTCCAGACGAGTCTGTCACATTCTGTGACGATTCCGCTCGAGCCTGCTACAGCTTGTGTTTATACTACGTGACTCCTTGCATGGATATACACAATCGCATGGAATTCCCTTAGGTTCCTAACAGTCCAGACCTTGCTAGATCGATGGAACGAACGCAGACCAGCCTAAACAAGGTATCTACCGGTGTCTCCCGAGGAAACGTGTTGTAGGGCAACCTCAAGCGGGAACGACCAGGAACGACCCTTAATTTCCTTCTGCGAAGCCATCCTCCAATCATAGCTCTCGAATAGACTGTCATGGAGTCGTCAAGCGATAACGTTACTGTCAAATTTCAGATCAACGTCTCCCTTCGTTGAGAACGTTTAAAAGTCTGCTCCAACGTTACCAACGTAATCTCTGAATAGGTCTTCCGACAGATCAAGTTGTGCCCTCAACTGAGCACCATGTTTCATCGAAGGAAAAAAAAAGTTGGTCGTTCGCACGAATGACAGGCTTCCTAGAGCGTCCCACCATACAGCTCGGATTCAGGTGGAGATAGAACATGGCGTTAAAGATGGCATGTATTAATTGCCACGCTATCCTGCCAGTGCCTGCACGACTCAATGAGCCGTTGTTGTCGTACTCATAAACCCCGTGAACCTGACACCAAGCGATATTGGCGCGGTTCTTATTGGGCCCAGGGGGACGCAAAACACTTACCGGAATTGGGTCCATCCGCAGGACACGGAGCATCCACCCGCAAGCGTCACGATCACCAATCACGATATGTACGCCCATCAAGTTCTGGTGTTAGAAGACCGGCGGGTTTCGTGGGCCTGTGGCCGGTGAGAACGAGCTGTGTCGGCTCACGGCGAAAGTGGCAATGTCATTCCACGCTATTCCACGTCGCCAAAGCTGACAAAACGGGTCGCCAAAATTGACCAACCTGACTCGTCACAATGTGGAGCTCCGGAGCCCGATGTGGTATGTTGGGCATTGGTTTCGTGGTTGCGTTATACGCCGCAGGGGCTTGATTCCACCCTGTCCGGGTATAAAGCAGATTCGGTGAGTTCTTCATTTACCATACAACCTCTTCCCTTCCATCAATAGTCCCTTGCATCTTCGGCATACTCACTTCACTTCACCATGCCGGTCTTGAACCACTCAGGGAATGTCCTCGACGAGGTTTCCGATGCCATTGATCATGGTGGGTCGGGATTGCAATCATCAGTTTCGTCGCTTACACCGATCCTTTATCGACTTGTCAGTCAACGTCCTCAAAGGCAAGCTTTGGGACGAAGAGTCAGAGTTTGTTGCAACGAAGGACAAGAAGTCGTTCAGACAGTATGACAATGCTTGTGAGCGCGTCAAGGCCTTTTACAAAGAGCAGCATGGTGGGTACTGTCCCGCCAGGAGGCCATCATGATCTGAATACCAGGGCAGAGAAGCAAACCGTTGCGTTCAACATCAAGGCACGTGTTGATTTCAAGAGCCGCAAGCGTGCCCGCATGGGTATCTGGCAAGCAATGGAGATGCTCAATACCCTCGTGGATGATTCCGATCCTGACGTGAGTACATATTTGGAGGCTTCGTGCTCCACGCTCACACGCATTGCAGACCGATTTATCTCAAATCGATCATCTCCTCCAAACAGCAGAGGCGATCCGACGCGATGGCAAGCCCGAGTGGATGCAGGTCACTGGCCTTATCCATGATCTTGGCAAGCTCTTGTACTTCTTTGGTAGCAAGGGCCAATGGGATGTCGTTGGGGTGAATTGATTTGACTTGAACGAGAGTTCTCAACGCTGATCTTACCTTGCTAGGACACATTCGTAGTCGGGTGTGCTTTCTCAGACAAGAACATCTACCCAGAGACATTCGCAGGGAACCCCGACAGCCACGATGCGGTCTATTCTACAAAACATGGTATCTACGAGGCTCACTGTGGGCTCGACAACGTGATGTTATCATGGGGACATGACGAGGTAAGTTATCGATCGTTGAGCGATAGATCACTATCTGACGCCCTTGACCATCAGTATCTCTACCACGTGGTCAAAGATCAGTGCACTCTTCCCGAAGAAGCTCTGGCGATGATCCGGTACCACAGTTTCTACCCGTACGTAAACAGCTATCTGTCATTCCGTTATCTGACCACTACATTGGCAGATGGCATCGTGAAGGTGCTTACATCCATCTGACAAATGCAAAAGATGCCAAGGCACTCGAGGCTGTGCGCGTATTCAACCCATATGATCTCTACTCCAAATGCGACGAATCCGTTAATGCCGAAAAGTTACGCCCATACTACGAGAGCTTGATTGCCAAGTTTTTCCCTCCTGAACTGGATTGGTAGATTCTTTTCTGTTAGATGTGCATTGGGTAATATAGAAGTTTCATTAGTTGATTGAGCATAGTTTATTTACAAGCCTCACGAGTAGTACCACATCTTGTCTTGCACTTTGGACTTAACTTATCATTCATCCCTTTTAGTATATCCATATGCTTGGTAGAATTATCTGTGCACATAACGGTAAATCACAAATATATTACTTTCGAATTGGTTCTCAGTACTTCATGAGTGCTACTAGGACGTGAAGCCAGCCAAAACGGGTCATTGACGACCGAAGCAGCTGAGAGTCCCGGGGGTCAAAACTAAATAAAAATACATGACGAGAAAGCCGTTATGATCTTGGAGCGATAATCGGATGAGACCATGGCTGAGGAAGGCAGTGACGTCCGTGGAGTTCGCTGTGGGACTCTACCCTAGATCTGAGCGAACTGAGGTTCCACACACGTTTCTTTCTTTTCCAATCCTTGACCTACTAGCCTACGGCTACGCGAGGTATTGCAACACACTCGGACTTGTGAACGATGTCGGGTGGCCTACAAACACAACCCTTTTACTTTGACAAGAAATTCGTCGTGTTGAGCGACTGGTGCGATCTCAGGCTCTAGCCCTCAACATACGCAAAAGTGACTTGGAAAATTTCCAGGGATGGCACGATCACGACGTGCGACTCCAATGATTGTACGCCCCCTCCTCGGAGCCGCATCACACGCTGAGAAGAAACAAACGAAAAAAACCTTTTTGCAGATGTCACGGACAACTATGGGATGGGAACGGCTCAACGGATCGCGCTCAACATGGAGATTCTCGAGTTCGACAAGAGCGGAAAGACGAGGGGCAAATCGTTCAAGTACGTCCCTCATTCCTCGGAATCGCCATCACAATGATCATTGATCGTGATGGTGATGTGCCGTTACGGTGATGCGGTTGTGGCTGGGCCGCGACGGGGGCGCTCACCGGTCTGATCGGGCATGGACCCACGTCCGCGGACGTTGCTCTCACACCCATCGTCTCTGCCATCACGCTCACGGACGTGGTAAATTTCGACTCTAGGGATGCATTCGAGCTCATGCTAGGGAGCGTATCCGACAATGGTCATTCGTTAGGTGATTGCAAGACGTATCTCACGACGCCTACCGGTGTGTATACTCGACGTGTCGCACGTTGCTCTTTGGTTCTTTGCACTTCCACGACTGATCAATTCACCCATCCACGTCTTGTATTTTCGTCGTCGAACGATCACAGGCGCAGACGGGCTCCGACCTGTGGAGTTCACGGACGGGTTTATCGATTTCAAGAAGTACTGCGATGAGAGCGATATCCCCTTTACCATCGTGTCGAGGTATGGTTCCATCGATCATCGCCTTTCCCACCCCTCGGCAGGGATATTTGCCAGGCGATGCATGTTTTGATCCGAACATTTCATAGTGGCATGGATGAACTCATCCGCGCGGTCCTGACGGAGCTTGCCAAGGGATCCGACAAGGATGTCGTTAAAGATATCTCGATCGTTTCAAATGGCGTCGGACGCGACGCGACTGGCAAATGGTTCATCAAATGGCGCCATCCAGAAAGGTACCCGTCCTCGTCCCCGTCCCCTCTTTTTTTCCCTTCTCCCTCCTTCTTCTCTTTTTGGGCAAACGGAGCCTCATTTTGATCCTTGAACGATACGAACGTACCGGATCCAACCCTGAAACCAACACCCTTGTAGTGCATACGGCCACGACAAATCGCGCGCGATCTTACCCTATCGGGAGTATAGGCAAGCACACGACGGTCGAGGTCCGACCGTATTCTTCTTCGGTGACGGTGTCTCGGGTACGTACCCAACCTTCCTTTCCCCCACCAACTTCCATTCCCTCACTCCCATCTCCGTTTCCCTTTGCCTATTTTTTTTCCCCTTCAGACTTGTCCGCGGCACAACACGCCGACGTCCTCTTTGTCAAAGTGACTGGGATAGACGAGAAAGACAACCTCAAGAAACATTGCGACAAGGCTGGGATTCCGTACATCCCCTTCCTCAATTTCCAGGTCGCCAAGGCGATCGTTGAGCAGATTGTCCGGGGAGAGAAGACCAAGGATGAGTTCTTGGTCAAGCCAGTTGCAACCATCAACTAGATTGAGACCGAGGGCGCGTCGGACGATCGTGATCTAGGGCTTGATGGGTTCGTGGTTAGGTCCTGGGTGTCGGGTTGATTCATGCGTCAGATTAATCGGAGCCGCATCGTTGTCCCATCAGCTTATAGATCCATTTTAGAATAGAACGTCCCTTCCTGCGTGAACTGTACCAAGACCTTTGCTCGTGGTGCAACTGCAAGAATGAACAAACCAACAACCAGATATTACTATTCGACCATAATCCGAGCTCGTCATCATCTACAACCACCAAAACACGTCATGCATCATACCCGAGTGCAAACATACTGTAGATCGATATACGCTAGAGAAAAAAAAAAAGGAAGTTGCATGAAGAGGTATTGCAACATCACTACGCATCGACGACCATTGTCGTCATTGCTTCTCCAAGACACGGACCGAAAAAAAAACAAGCACCCCAAGAAACGTAAACGTAAATCCCAACCTTCTACCGAGCTTTGCGTCGCCGCCCTCCACCCCCTGCTGCCATGACAGGCTGCGGTGGCGCTAGCAACGACGCGCGCACCGGGGCTACTCGCGTTCTTCTCCGTTGTGCTAGCGGTATCGCCGGTTCCGGGATCGCGGCCTCACGCGCAAGTAGTTGTGGGTTCAATGCAACCGGACGTGGAACGCCCAACGCTGGGGGAACGAATTGATGCGGCTGACCTGCTCCGAACATAAATTGGTTGTTCCCAACGCCGACACCCAGACCCATGGGGGGTGCACCCATGCCTGGGCCCATGCCAGCACCCATGCCCATGCCCATGCCCATGCCTGCAGCCGGACCCACACCGGCAGCCATGCCCCCCATGCGAATACCGACTCCCGGACCACCCATCCCAATAACCCGCGGCCCCATATAAGCAGGCAAACCCACACCACCATAGGGCCCTATCGCAGCCCCAGGACGTGGTGCCTGTGCCACCGGGATGTCTAGCTTGAGATTCGTTTCGTCCACGTCTGGGCGGGACTTGCGAAGTTCGGCGAGGGCGCGTTTCGCAGCTTCGGATACCTGGCAGGTGGCGTCCGTGAGCGATGTGATGGAAAGGGCAAGAGGTGTTCGTTTTGTGCGACTCACCTCTTCTGCGTGTCGATGCTCGACTGGATCCCAAAGGTTGCATTTCGACTTGTCTGCCTTGCCACTATAGGGAGGAGGCTAATGGGTGGGTGGTCATCAGTAAAAGCGCGACCACGTGGGGGGGATTCGCTAGCTCTCCGAGGTAGCCCTGTAAAACAAAGAGAGAAATTGCCACCTACATTCGAAAAATGATCATATCCATTGATAACCTTCCGACAGATGTAACACGACACGGTGCGACAATTTGGACAAGTCATCTTGTTGCACTGTTGCATCATCAAACGTGAGTTCAGACATCGGGAGGATTGGATATTCTGATGAATCAATCCATCAACACTTACACCCATTTCCTTGATGAATGCTGAGAACCAATAGGTTAGGTTGATGCATTCGCTAGAAGGGGTGACATACATTTCTGGCATTTTGGACAATTGCGCATGAGTGCCTGGGCTGTTGGGGAACGTCAGATTGGATAGGTCAGGGGTGGACCATGCTTACTCATTGCCTCCTCGATGACATGCTGTGCATCCAGGTGTTTGTCCTCTTCTACTTCTGCATCCAACATGAGGGCCTCCGCCTAGAGCATAGAAGAGGCCCAAGCTCACCTTTGCAGGTCCTTGGAAGATGATCCTACACAGGAGCCAATCCCAGGTCAGCCTCGACAACTTGACACCATACACCAACCGTAGGCCGAAGGCAAAAGGTACTCACCGGCTTCTTACACATTCTACAAGTGACCGCACCACATTCAGCGTTTTCGCATCTAAAGAGTTTCTCCATCTCATTCTCAATGACACATTTGTATTCGCAGAACGGACACTCTTCAAGATTCTCCAACCCAGCTGCCTCGATTTCTTTTCGTTGCTTGACTCGGTAATACAACTCGAGGAGTTTAGAAGAGAGGAATCGACCGAGTTCGGATTCAGGGAAAGGGAGCTTACACCCTGATTGGTCCATGCAAACGATGTTTGGATTATGCTCGCCGAGCAGGTTAGAAGCATATGACGTCATGCACGATTTGCAGAAAAGATGAGCTTCGGGGCACTGAATCATCTGATCCTGTTGAACAATCAGCTGTAGTTCACGAAATTAAGGAATTGAACACAAACAAAGGAATATTCAGAGAAACAGCATCCACACTCGATACCTGCTCCATTTTCTTCGTATTCTTTCTCGTTGACGGAAGCAGCTAGGGCTGCATCTTGTTCAGTGGCTAATTCGGCCACCTTGAGCAGTACCCATTCTCGTTCCTTATCAAACTCTGGGTCTTCTCTTGCCTTCCCTTTACCAACCACGGAGTTGATCGACTTTAATTTGAAAGGAAGAGGCTGTTTCTTGAGCTGCTCTGCGAGCACTAAATAAGTGGGTGCATAGAACCGATTGTCGAATAGCCGTGAGCGTATATGCGGTTTTGGGATCCGCGGAAAGTCTACCATGAGTTGTTCCTAAAAGATTCCGGTTTCAGTACCACTGTGTCGCGATGACGCAATTTTTCTGACCAGGGAACGCTCAAAGTAGTGTGGGCCACAATTATATACCCGCTCTTTGCTGGTGTAATCCACCCTTGGCTTTGGAGAGCCTCTGGCACTGGGATCACCATTTGGCTCGTCCCGCTTATGCTTACCCTTTTGATCCGCCTTTGGATAGGATGGATTTTCAAATAGGGCGTGTAACACAAATTCGACGACGTTTCCCGGCTGAGATTGCATGAATTGTTCGATGAGTGCAAGGGCATGGATAGGCTGAACATCTGGGACGATTTCTAGCACACGAACGATATATTCGTCAATGAGATCGGCTGGGGCGGGTGCTTGGGGAGCAGCAGGCTCGGGAGGAGGGAGCTGCGGACGTGCAGGCGCAGCGTCGAAGGGGACAGGGACCGGTGGTGGGTGAATCGCGTGTTGTTCATCGTCACTACTTGGTAAGAACAACGGCCCACCACCATTTCCATGCCGTAGTGCATGCTGTGAAGATCCGGGTACCGACGCCGGCGTGTCTGCGAGCACGTAAGGGTTCGGATTTCCAAAGGCGAACGCTGGGTTCGACGTCCTGGCGGGGATTGGCTGAGATGGTCCCGGCTGGCGATGATTCTTTTGGGGAGGGCGGCGTACAGGAAGGTCATCGTCCGAGTCGGTGACCTCGATGACTTCCATGATGGAGGGCTCGCGCGCCATTTCCGCCAAACGGGGACGTTTTTTGGAAGGGCCGGGCTGGCGACTGGCGCTGCGAGTGCGCCTGGTCATTGTGGAACCCGATGGCTCTGGGGAAGAGGGAATGTTAATCACTTGCATTGGCTCAGTTTCATTCAGGAGAGACCGTGATATTATTTTATATTTTTCTTTTTGAAATGCTTATTACATAATTACGTCAATAGAGCCGCAGTCTTCCTCTACCACAACCATCTTGACTTGAGCCATGCCCTACTCGCAGTCGGACTATGACCCTCGCAGAGTCTGTCTGAATCCTTTCCCCGAGTTCAACTTTGGAAAGTACAGACGAACAATCGGTATCTATCTCGCAGGTGCCCTAGTATGTCCAATCCGAGCTTCAAGTTGCACTGGCTCATTAAATTTCGTTAGTTTGCACTCGCCAACTGGACATTCCTCGATGCCGCCATCCTCTCCGCACACGCCCACTCTCCCTATGGCGAACCCCAGATTCCTCCACCAGTTCATGTCGAATTCGTAGACTGGGTCCCAGGAATATGCTCCCTGCTCGGCATGCTCGTTATCAACCTCATCGACAAGGATAGGATCAGAGGTGATGACTATGGCTCCCCTGAGGCTGTCTGGAGAGCAAGGCTGTTCTTGTTTGTCGGCTTTGCCTTCATGGCTGGTGGATTGGCCGGCAGCGTGGTGCGTCACTTTTGATCTTGTATCATGTCAGTTCCAGACTGAATTTTCTGCCAGTCCCTCCTCGTTCTCAAATATATCCTTGGTGACTACCCCGAGCAGTATACCTATTATGGCTACGCCAACGTATCCCAAAACGTCGCTCTCATGCTTTCTGCTGTCGTCCTGTGGATCGCACAGAGTGCACAGGGCGAATATGATTACAATCTGACGTTGTAGGTTCTCGGGGTATCATGCCATAGTTCAGATGTAGGGTGCGCGAAATATAGTTGTATCGGGTTGACCTTGTCCTGTTAATGCTATTTATCGTTTGTATCCCACTCGAGTGATGGTCCAGTGACAGTAGTGCCTTAAGTCTTCCACTTGATGTCCTGCAATTATACGATTACGATTGTGATTGTTGATGCATACTTATAAATGAAAAAAGAGTGATTCATCCCTCGCTCACATATTGTTGTGATAGCTTCTTTCCCGTTTGCCCTCGCTCACGATAACCCGCCACTCGGCACAAACTGGGGGTATAGTTTACCAGTGGCTGTCAACGGTAAACCATATAGACACGTTTGGATATCACCTTGTGATAATCAGGGCGGTTACCTGCTATCCATATTCCATATGAGATTGTCCAGCATGCACCTCCACCAATAAATGCCGCAGGAAACCGGCACTGAGCGTCACAAGGCGATGGACACGGCATCATCCACCTGTACTAGACCTGTCAGCAAGTAACGATTAAGAGGGATAATAGCCACGGGCGAGTAGAACTTTCGTCCTTGAGAAAATCGGGAGGAAATTTTCCCCCGATGCATAGCGTTTACTGAGCCACATCGCTAGGACGGCGCCCCATGATGGTACATAAGCTTGCTGACAACTCGGATCCGAGATACGATAGGGTGGAGGCGGTGGTGATGCAACCATCGATTAGCTTGGGAGCGCGATCGCGTGGATGAAACCGCCTTAAAGCCAAAGGGTAAGTAACTTGCGCCGAAGAATACTGGAGGTGAACTACGATATTAATTCCCGCAGGCTTAGAGGCCTGTGAGTCGGTGCTTGGTCGCCTCGCGCTCACGGTCGTCGAACGCAAGGTTAGATTTCATTCTATGTGCGATAGGGCTATAAGGTGCATCTATGAATCGAAGACTCAACACAGGTTCGAGTTTGAGGCGACATCGCGCTCTGAGAACCGAGTAGGAATTTGAAATGTTGGTATAGTGGACTATGTACCAGCGTCGATGGTGAATTGTTCAGAGCCACGAATCTGTTTGGGATGGTCCAGGTGCGACAGTAGTTCGGCGCTCAATGTGACGGCAACAACTTAAGAAGAACAGAAAGCACACCTGTCTGTTCGAATCAGTTTTCGGTCAATCGGGGTGAGGACCAGGAAGGCCGCACCGCTTCAAGCAAAACAGCCTCGTTGCGATGAGAGATCAGGTTGAGCCTGAGATGTTAGTCGGAGATATACGTCCGAGGGAGATAGAATGGAGGAGAACCGTCGTCAAAGGGTAGTTCATCTCGTCGAGTCGGCTGCCTGATGAGAAAGGGGCAGAATCACATCTTGGTCGTGTTTGGGTTGTGGGAATTTGAACCCTTCGAGCGCAGAAGTGCTCTCTCCCACGTTCAATGTTCTTGCATGAGGCACATGTGACATTAATGCGGTATGTAGCCTAGTGTCTGAGGAGATTTGAACCTCACGCTGGGGCGCCCGGTGTGGTTCATACCGCTTGTGGTGCCATGCAATGAGGATGGGTGGACAAAGTTGATCGTTGGTTGTACGTGTCTTCAGTTCTCAGCCACCGTTAAGCGTATCCAGGCTTTCCCGGATTCCTCCAGTGTCCACGTCATCGATCACTGCTACTAGTCAAGACATCCCACGTATGCTAGATGGAAGCTGGCAACTTCCCTTATGTCCATGCGTTGGCAGGCCACCATCCAAATAGTACGTCTACTAAATCACGATGTGTCGATATCATACGTTGCTATACAACCCTTATGTCTAGTGATCTAGATCTGCGGAACGGAGCTCCACAGCCTTTTAAGAGAATGTGCTGTCTGAGACTCCCGTCACCTACCTATATTCCACCAGGCTTCGAATCTGCAAAGCAGACTGAGTAACGTTATCGCTTCACGACCGTTGAATAATTCATTCACAAGTACTGCCTGCGCCACCTTCCTAATCCAAAAGCAAACTTCGCTTTTTTCTGACATTCGGGTTGTCCGATGTTGTTCATGGAGGGGGAGCGTTTTCCATGCAGATCTTCAGGGACGCGAACATCGACTCACGCTTTTCTGTTATGCCCTGCCCAACGAATTAGGGCTCTGTCATTTCCTCCCGCATTGTCGCGCTCCCTTACACCATTGACCGTTTCAGCGAGGGTTTGCACAAGATGGGTCCCTGACTTAATCAAATCGATCCGGTGGTGTTAGGATGGTCCTAATCCTGCACGTGGCCGCGTCGAAGGAATATGTATATCCGACCTAGGTCGTACAGGATGCGTCGAGAACAAGAAGAGGATGAACCAAGATGGGAGATGAAGGCGAGAGCACCATGACGAAATGATCAAATTATAGACAACTGAGGCGAGGACTGAACTACAATGCCATGGCCAAGGATGACAACCGGAGATAAAATCACTTGGCGACAACGGGGTGGCGTATTATGACAGGTGGTCGCAGTTGATGAACCATGGACAAGAACCATGGTCATCCTCCTCCCAACATCAAATCGACCCGGCGGGACGTATCACGACCCCGTTCTTACCGAATAAAGAAACAGATCTCCGTTATCCGCATCGCTTCGGGACGCCGCAACTAGAGTCACGTACGGAATACCAAACTACGTATGCCAAGAGTCACGCGACGGGAACGTCAGGTGCATTCCTGCTCTGAGAAGCGTCGCAAACGTGCTCAACCGCGTCCATCCGACTCGCCGGCCTTTGACAGCTCATATGGTCTAGCGCCTATGTCCACCCCGAGAAGGGGTCAGCACCCAGTTCCGTACCTCTCCTCTCGTCTCTAATCTCACGCACCCCAATTCATGTCGCCATATCGCCTCATCTATAGATAGATGTAGAGCTGCGGGTGCAATTGGTCGTGACGGAGTTTCATTATCAGTTTGAGCACTGCAGGTGCTAGTGACCCAATGAGGATCTGTGTTCGGTATCGTGTGCGCTGCTGCGCACCATGGAAAACGTGCCTGAGTTGAAAGTCTGAGACGGGGTTCCGTTATATCGCGGACGGGATCGGGGGTATATGGTTCTGGGGTGGGAAGGTGTTTGCAAAATCTAGTCCACCCGTAGTGCATATGGTGCTCCAAGCTATAAGTAAATCTCTTTACCTCGTGGTGAGTACCATATGTACGGTTGTTGCCTTGGGAAACAGGACATCCGTTTCGTGGGTTCTAGGAGGTGTTGACGGGTGTTGACATGATTGACGACCCAAGCTAACGTCCCTCGACTGCGCTCGGCCGTTCGGGCTCGGAAAGAAAAGGCCCCCGCGCGCCGGCGCTGTGGAGGCGTAAGAGGCGTTGCAGTGCTTGCCGGGACTGCGCCCTTTTCATTCTGACGCGGGGTCAAATGATCATCGTAGCATGCGCGAGTTGTCAGCCGTGGCAGGTGGCGGTCCAGGACTCCGATCTCATGATATCGTCGTCCGATGCGACCCCGATGCATATCATGACTACCATGTAAGATGGTGAAATCCATTGTGCGACACCGGGCACGGAGGATTATCGCCCTTCCCACCCGAGATCCTCACATACCCCAGTAGTGGGTAGAGCAAGCCATACCTGTATGTTGCGACTCGAGGTAGATTATCGGAGCGTGCGAACAAACTAGAGTCTCTTAACATGTTCGCGCATCAAGCAGTGTGATTTCATCGACACCGCTCGTCAATTTTGATCTGTCCTTGAAAGGCTCATGGTCGCCCTCGATCGATTACCTGGAAGTAACAGCGACAAAGTTGGGTCCGAGTGGGGTGTACCTGACACGGTTCTTGACCGGTTGACCTCTCTCTCAAACCATCCGGTCTAAAATGATCGGTGGCGCCGGGCCGCCCCAAGAGCCAATGGCCAATAGCAGTTTTACCCGCAGTTTGCCCATGGCGGCCAGACATGAGCTCCATTCCCAGCTGTACGCTGTCCACATGGAACTCATTCTAGTCTGAACCGTGGCAGACGTGTATACCCACGTCACTCTGTTGACCTGCAGATTTGCGCAAGCTGTCATCTTCTACCGAATGCCCTAAGCGCGGATGTCGTACGAGAACCCAAGGACCCGAAATTCACAGAAACATCAAGGTTATACCAATTGGTCAAGGTCTTCCCGCCACCGGGTGGAGCACAGAGACTGACAGAGTCAGGGCGCCGCGATGCATCCCGGTAGGAGTTGTATAACCGGAGGGTATTGAGTACGTTATTTCGGAGTGTGCCTACTTATGACGCATGTTCTACCAAAGGGAGG